>JAZHYW010000910.1:0-44691 GCA_037355805.1 Ixodes ricinus
TTTTAGATGAGTGTTACCACGTATCAAGGAAATCCTTTGAGTTTAAATCACACGCGACATTAAAAACATAAATAAATGTTTTCTTTTGTGTTTTTTTTAGAAACCTGGCGCCTGTAGCGAAATTTGTAGCTTTAGCGAAGTGCCACGTGTGTCGCACGCTTGATGTGTTGCTAAAATTTACTGCGTAGTTTTTTTTTTGTATTTTGCTCGGCAAGTTTTTTTATTTCAGATATAAATTTACTATGTTCATCTAAAAATATAATAATGTTTTTAATTAAATGTCATATTTTGAAGACCTACCCTTTACAATGTGTTCCCTTGCAAATATAACAATATTTTATAGAAGACATTGGCATAGCTTTTCCTGCTTATTTTATTCCGTACCTCTTAACTCTTAAAAAAAAACATACCCGTATATTGCCTGCAATATCTAGATAATGGGAAATCACTGAAAATATAATATACGTCCTAGGTTGTAACGTGCAAAAAAAGCTTCCAGAAGGTTGTTTAGAAATTTGAAGATGTTTGGAAATTACGAATTGCTAAATTGTAATTGAAAGCATTAAATATATCTAAAGCTTTCGAAATGAACTCAAGTGTTGTACGTTCTGAAGGCAAGTGCATCTCCCAAGAAGGGTGTTTTGTGTTGTGTAAATTATGCTTCAGAGCTGTGTTAGATGCCAATTTTCTATTCAAACAAAAAAATAAGATGATTTTGTTTCGCTAGTGACACACATTCTAAACACCAAATTAAGAAACCCTTCAGCGGAGCGAGTAGACGGCGAGTACGTTGTCGGACGGGGCCCGAGCGCGAGCTACAATTTTCTATTGGAGATTTTCGTTTGGAACGGAGATGTGTGAGTAACGCAGTTTCCGTGTGATTAAAGTAGTGTTGTTTTTTTCTTGTAGGTATCAACGCTTCGTCTCAATGATTTTGTCATTTTGGTGCCGAAAGAGGGAATCGGGGCTGTACGATCTGCCATATGACAAGGTGTCGCAAGCGCTGATATAACGAGGCTACAGGACAGGACACTATCGAGCTCGAGAGCGCAAGGGAGCATAACGACGCTGCCATGGATAGGGTGAAACAGAAGCGAAAAGCTTCGCGTTCACACGTAAAGAAGCTGCTGACGGAAACTGATACAGATACCCAAACCAAAGTGCCGGTTGAGGAAGAGTTCAACGTCTGTCTGACTCGTCTGAACGCGCTACACGGTCAACTTACCGAAACGGATTCTGCCTTCGAACCATGGTTGGCACCAAGTGACATCGAACAAGAGTACGCTTGGGCCGTCGAGTGCAGCAATCGTACCGTCACCTACTCGGCAAGACTGACATTTAAGGTGTGGACTATACCCGAAAGAGCACGTACAAGCGGTCAAGAAATTGCAACACACCGTAGCCCCACTTTGTCAATCAAGGTCAAACTACCAGGATTTGAGCTCTTCAAATTCAACGGACAACGTCAACAATGGCAGCCCTTCAGGCAGCAGCTCAAGCAGGTCATCCATGGTATCGCAGAACTGTCATCAGCCGAGAAGTTCCACTACCTCCAATCAGCGGTGTCGGGAGAGGCTGCTGCAGCGATTTCCAGATTGCCACCAACGGCCAGCTGTTATGAAATGCGCGGGAGATTATAAATTCCCGCTACGCGGCGAAACGCTGCTAGTAGATGACCCCATGATGAAACTAGCAGAACGTCAGCCAGCTCGGAAATCACAAGAAGTCTGAGAACTACGACGACTACACAATGACCTCCAAGCGCATATAAGAGGACTCAAATCTCTAGGAGTGGACCAAGTGTTAGAGCCTCGACATAGGAAACGGGGACCACTGAAGGTTTAAAAGGGAGCGTTTAAGACACGTCTGGCGGGTACGCCTGCCCAGCAAAAGAACGGTGCCCCACGCGGGTGGTGGGGCGAGCTTGGGGTCAGTCGTCTTCTTTTTGCGAGAGCGCTAACACTCGGCCATCCTGACAATCAAGTGCCCTCACTTGATGTTTCTTCACTGTCCACATCGAATGTGTTGAGTCGTTTCAGCTTATCGACGGGAGCTGTTGAAGTGTAGAAACGTTGAGTCCGCTGGTGGCCAGGTATGTCCTCGATGCGATAGGTATCGTTTGGAAGTCGCTTCGTGACCACGTACGGACCTTTGTATTTCTCCTGCAACTTGCGCGATTCTCCTATCGACGTCGGTTCTCGCTGAACCACGACGATATCTCCCGGTTCACACGTTGGAGCATGTCGTCGCTTCTGGCTGTAGCGACGATTCTGCCTCTCTTGATCAAGTCGGATGGCTTGGATAGCTGCCTTCCTTCTATTTGACATTTCTTCGCTAGTTTTGGTAGACAGGTCGCGCAAAGCGTCATCGAGGTGATCACCATTCAAGCTTCTTGACTCGAAGTTGAACAACAATCTGAACGGTGTGCTGTCTGTCGCTTTGTGGTACGTGTTGTTCAGGCTCCACTGAACAAGGTCAGCAACCTCATCCCAGATCTTCTCACCTTTGTCCTTCGTCAAAGTGGCAATCGTAAAAGTGATCGTTCTGTTGAAACACTCGACTTGACCATTCGCACGCGGTGTGGCTGTTGAAATCAAAATGTGAATGATGCCAGAGTTTTCACAGTACTTCTTGAAAGTCGTGCTAGTGTACGCCACTCCTCGGTCCGTGATTACTCGCGTCGGCGGTCCAAAAAGTCCAACGATGTGTTGCAGGCATCGCGTAGTCGCTTGGACTCCTGTTTTTTAACAGGTGTGAGTATCACAAACTTTGTGAACTCGTCCACAGCTACAATCAGGTACGTATTCCCGTGTCTCGATCTCGGAAACGGTCCCAAGTGGTCCAAAAGGAGTGTGTGGAATGGAACACCGACCTTGTCGATGGAATGAAGCATGCCAGGTTTCTTTCCTGTTGGCGTCTTAATATAGAGGCACTCTGCGCATGAGGCGACGTATCTCCGAACATAGCGCTGCATTCCTGCGGACCAGTATTTCTCCTGGATCCGTTTGATTGTCTTTTCCGTCCCCACATGCCCCAGATCATCATGAGAACGTCGCACTACCTGCCAACGCAGTGGTTTCGGAACAAGTCACAGTAGCCTTGATGAATTTCCATCAATGTTTCGGAAGACAACATTCCTCTGGAGTTTATATTGGAGTGGATGCGGCGCTCCTCGGCCGAGGACGCAGGTTTCTCCAGACCCTCTTTGATGTGTTTCACATCGACGTCCAGTAGTTGCGAGGCAACCAACCAGTCATCCGTTTCTTCCATCGCTGTAGCGTCGATATGGAGTCCTTCGCACGCCTCCATTTCTTCCGCTGGTCCAGTCGGAGACCTACTCAACGCATCGACATGCTGCATTGACGCTGAATCTCTGTGAATAACCGTGAAGGTAAATTCTTGCAACCGTAACCACCAGCGTGCCACTCGGGGTATGAGTTCACGTTTGCTCATCGTTCCCCGTAGGGCACTGCAGTCCGTGACAACGTTGAATATCGATTCCAAGAAGATAAGTCCTGAGTCGTTCCAACGTCCACACCACGGCGAGTGCTTCCAGCCCGTATGAATGATAACGTCCCTCAGCCTCTGAGATTTCGCGACTTACGTAAATCACGGGGTGGAAGTGGCCATCACTCTGTAGTAGAAGTAGCATGCCCCCAGCCCCCTTTTGCTAGCGTCTGTGTGAACTTCTGTCGGGGCTTCATTGTTGTACAGGGCCAACACAGGGCGTTCCTGCAAGCGCAGCTTTAGGACGCTAAACGCGGTGTCCTGCTCTGTGGTTCACTCCCAAGGTGCGTCTTTCTTTAGAAGCTTCGTTAATGGCTGTGCGAGAGTTGCCAAATTCTTGACAAATAGTCTGAAGTAACTGACCAGTCCAACAAACTGTCGGACTTCGTGCACTCGGGACGGTGTTTGAAAGTCAATTAGAGCCCTCACTTTTTAGTCGCTGGGTCTGAGTCCAGTCGCTCCGATCTCAAAGCCCAGATACGTGACTTTCTCTGTCATGAAGGTGCATTCGCTTATACGAAGCCTAATGTTCGCAACTCGTAGAACCTAGATGACCTGCTCGAGATGAGCAAGACCCTCACTAAAGTCTGTGGAAGGGATAAGAACGTCGTCCATGTACGCTAGGGCGACACCATATCGCAACGGTCCCAATACGGCATTCACCATACGTTGAAAGACCGCTGGAGCGTTGGTGAGACCGAACGGCATTTTTGAGAACTCGAAATGTCCGTCACGCGTCACGAAAGCAGTCTTAGCTCGGGACTCCTAAGCCATTGGAACTTGGTAATAGCCCGATGCCAGATCAAGCGTCGTAAAGCAGCAGTTTCCCTGGAGTCGGTCCAGCTGATCTTCGATAAGAGGTAGAGGATACTTATGCGTCTTAGTAATCGCATTCAGCGCTCTGTAATCAACACAATGTCGTTCCTCAATTGGCCGCGTCGTGAAAGGCGCTTGCACGATAGGACTGTCCTCTGTTGTAAGGTGGTGTTTCCTCCAGAGATCAGGGCAAAGCTGGGGTCCTGTCCGTACATCTTCCGCTTTCGTCGGTTCAAAGAGATCCGTCGTCCTTCGCTTGGTGGCGGTTTCACCCATTTCTGAACACTAGGAGCCTCTGGCTGGTACATCGCCTTTTGAAATATCGACGTTGGAATTGGACGTGTTCAAAATAGGCAAAACCGTGACGCCACCTTCTGTGACGTTGATTATACAAGCAGGCAAACAGTGTTCCTCGCCTTCTTGCATCCGCAACTATGCATCAACAAAGACATGTCCTGCCGCAGACTCCTTGGTCGTCAGATGAACGATCCCCACGTAGTTCGGTGGAATTACGACAGACTCGTTGGCCCATAACACCAGGGAGCGTGGTGGAAGATCAGGGACTTGAATGTGTTGGAGCCGTTGATCATCATCAGTAAAACTGACTTGTTCTTCGAAAATGCGAAGCGTGTTCCTTCTTCGCACAATGGTAACATGCGTTTGCTTTGTAAACGGCTGTCCAAAGAAGGAGAATCGCTTGCGCTTCATTTGGAACAACGTAGATTGAAACGCGGGCTGTCGCCTGGCCTACGGTGACGCTTGCTTTCGTGATTCCGCACGGTTTGACGTGACCGAAACCATACCCCCCAATTTTGCTGGGCAAGCGTACCCGCCAGACGTGTATTAAACGCTCCCTTTTAAATCGTCACTGGTCCCCGTTTCCCATGTCGAAGATCTAACACAAGATTCTTATTCAACTCTCCTTTGCCCCCTGTACTTCGGCTGATTCCAGAAGGTATTTTGCTGACCTTCAACATAAATGTCGTTCAAAACAAGGAAAAGCGTCGTCCGGAAGATGCGGCTGCAAACGTGGCTGGCCAAGGAAACCAGTACGTTCGAGAATAGGTCAGCTAAGTAAACAACCATCATCTATGCAATTTCTAATAATTGAAGTATAAAGAAGAGAAATAACGACATTCACACAAAAAAGAAAAGAGAGTGCATCAGCATCTCGTGTGGCAAAGCACAATTCAACGCTATTGACAAAAAGAACGGCCACGGCACATTTAAAGAAGAGTGACAAGCCGACCTGTGTTATCTGCAAGTCAACAGACCACGTTAAAGAACTGTGCACGGCAGCGACAGGTCTCCACGAGAAGAGGGAGATTTTGAATAGCTCGGGAAGATGCTTCAGGTGCACGGAAAAAAAGCACCTAGCCAAACAGCGCAGGAAGCGAATTTCTTGCTCCCACTGCCAAGGTCTACACGCATCATTCATGTATGACCCAAGTGTTTGAAAAGTTTAAGAGACGACAATAGCAGACAAGAAGAGAAACCGACTGCTTCTCCAGTGGCCCTCCAATCTACGATTAAAGACGCGGTAAAAAAAACCGTCCTCCTACAAACAGCGACAGTGTGGAGCTCTGTATTGAAACAGCGCATTCTTGTAAGAATGCTATACGATGGCTGAAGGCAGAGGTTTTCCGTCACAAAACTACTGTTGCGAAAGCTCAGACGCAATCACCCGGGAAAAAAAGGCTGACGGTTCCAGTGTTTGGCGATCACAGAACAGAACAAAACTTCCGCAAAGTTCTTGTGACTCTTGACCATCAAAGAAGGGAAGTTGTCCATCTAAAAGCACTTGAGACAAGCCGTATCCGTGGTAAACGATTGCCCTATCCAAGAGAACAATTGAGTCGCCAACTAGAAACAATGGGATACACTGCCGCGGACTTCTGCGAAGCTGAGGAACCAAACGGCGTGGACAATCTGATTGGAGGCGATTGCTATTGGAACTTTGTCATGGGTCAAGTTAGGAGACTCGGCGGAAAACTTCGAGCAATCGAGACGTCGATTGGCTGGACCGTACATGGTCCAATAAAACTTTTCGCATTTGCCATCCAAAGTTCAGAGATGGTCATAGCCAACGCAACGACAAACAGCATTGATGCACCTGAAATCATGCTAAGGTTTGGGAATCTTGAATCAATTCGTGTAGCTGACGAACCTTATTCAGCGACAGAACCCTTGATCACGTCCTACAAAGAAACAGTTACAAAGATTGGTCTTCTGTACGAGGTGGTCTTTCCTTGGCCGCCCGTAGCGAATTGGACAATAACAAACATGTTGCTAATAGGAAGCATCCGCAGCTAACAACGAAGTTAACTCAGAACCCTAAGCTGATGAGGGACTATGACGCCGCGATCCAGAAGTAAACCAAAGATGGAATTCGCCTTCTGCAGAGATTGTCGTGCATGCGCAGAATTTAGGAGAGGGGAGGAAAGGGAAAGGCGCCATTGTTGGTGGCTCTTGTCGTCCACCTGGAAGCTCAGCACCCATCGCTAGTCGTTTGTACATCGAGCACAGTTGCAATGCCCCATCGCTGTGCGGCTGTTGACTGCACGAATGGTAGCAAAAACGGTCCTAACGTGAGCTTCTTTCGATTCCCAGTAGCGACACGGCACCCAAGGAAGCGCGAGAAATGGATCCAAGCGCTGCGCCGGCAAAACCCAGACGGATCGCCTTGGCAACCATCTGGCACCTCGCGTGTGTGTAGCACCCATTTCATTGCAAGTTAGTAACATTTTGAACTAAAAAGGCCGCGGCCTACTTCGTGCGGCTAGTTGTTTCTAACAATCTGTTCGTTTTTCTCTACTTACGATGCAGGCGTCTTATCTCGAGAGAAAGATCACCCGGATTTCGCGCCCTCCGTGTTTGTGTACAAACCGACAGGCACTTCCGCGCCGAGTTCACTGGCCCGGTTTAGTAGGGTAGCAAAGAGGCGGGACGCTAAGGTCTCATCAGGACACACCAAAGGTACCTGCTTTGACGTCTGTTACGGTGCGGGAAGTCGGCGGGTCACTGTCGTGCCCCTACATGAAACGTTGTTTTCACGCTACGACGGCGACGTTCGCAATCAACAAACGGTCAAGGATTAACGAAAACGTAATCAGAGTGCAGCCGAGCTGTTATAAACCCGAAAACTGGGAAGGAAACGTCTGAAGATATGTTTTAAAATTTCGAGTCATTATATTGTAATGAGTCATTGTTACGTGGCGTCCCCGGCGATAAGGAATAACTCGCTGTAGTGACATTTAAAGATCCGATTTCTTTTTTTACTCTAAAGCACTTTTGTCCAACGTCATTTTTTTGTTTCTTTTTTATTTTTGACTTTATTACTTATAAAATGTATTGCTGCAGCTCAAGTCACTGCAACCAGCTCTACTGCATCTCAAGACTCTGTGACTACTGGGCTACCAGCTGGCGGGGACATTCTTTCTGGTGGAAGAGACAAGGATGCACCTGCTATGCTCGAAAAAGAAGCCTCAGATTAACAAATAGTTGAAGAGGCAGAATCGCCTGTCATGAAGGACCAACTTGAGTTTCTTGAGAAAAGGGTGAAGGAACTAGAAAGAGATGTGAAGCAGTAGAAAGTACGAAATGAATACTTGACCATCCAGCTGAACAAAGAGTACAGGCTTAAGGAGGAGCTAATTTTGAAGTGCACAGAAATGCGCAATCAGGCACTGAGCCTAGAGAACATAAAAAATAGTAACGACTTTATGTACTACACAGGGCTACCGACCTACAAAGTGTTTTAACATCTCCACGACCTTGTCCTTGAAACATACCCGACAGTTGGAAAGGGCAACTACATGCGTGCCCTGGAACCCGAAGACCAGCACTTTATGGTACTTATACGTCTCAGAACTGCAATACCATGCAAAAAATTGCACAGAACTTCGGGGTGTCGGAATCAAGCTTAAGCCGTACTTTTGCTTGGTGGTTATTTATGCTTAACAGTGTACATCGAGATATCACAGGGCTTCCGCAGTTGCATGAAGTTCAACGGAACATGCCCCAGTGCTTTCGGGAGTTTCCAGATACAGGTATTGTACTGGACTCCACTGAGGTTCGGATTCAGGAACCCTCTGCCCTGGAAGCACAACGAAAGAGATTTTCCAGCTACAAACATGCTAACACTATGAAGTGTTCGGTTGGCATTACACCCGACTGCCTTATAGCATTTGTATCAGATTTGTTCGGAGGCAGTACAAATGATCGTGCCATTCTTGACAGGTTTGGAGTGTTAGACCTGCTTGAAAGCGGAGATGCAGTAATGGTAGACAAAGGATTCAAAGTTCAGGATTTCCTTCCTGTCGGTCTCAAACTCTACATGCCACCGTTTCGAATCGCAGGGGGAAAAAATGAGCCGAGAGGATGTTGTGTGCACGCGAAAGGTAGCAGCGGCTAGAGAACATGTGGAGAGAGCCATTAGGCGTACCAAAGAGTTTCATGTCTTTGGCACTCCGCTGCCCTTAAACATGGCCGACATTGCTGACGAGATATTTGCGACGTGTGCACTAGTATCCAACTTTCATGAACCTCTCATCCACGATGCAGAGATAATAGAGTAAAAAGAATCTAACTATAACATATGGCAGTAGCTGTACAATATTAATCTGTAAACTTAATGGCGCCACTTGGTTGCCTAATGTTCGGGTTCCACTAAAGCGACAAACAAACAACCGACACTGATAAGCCTCAAGCTTATGTAGCATTCACGCAAAGGCACCATAGGCAGGCTTGCAGTGTCTCGGTGCTCGTGAAGTAAGCACCAGGGGTTGCAAGCCTGCACGAGGTGTCTGCGCATGTATGCTGTATGTGCATTAGGCTTGTCGATGTCAGTTGTTTGTTTGTTTTCTCTAGTGGGACTTGGGTATAAAACATTGAGCTCTTGCCTGGTCACAAAGAAATTCATTACACACAGGCATCCATGCCTTCACCAGGAGGTGTAGTGCAATTGGAGCTCAAGCTTCACTTATCGCACAGAAGTGTTACGGCTGTGGTTCACTGTACATGCATTGAAAGAGGGTACACAGATCGTATTCACTGTTTTAAGATTTGCAATATATTTCAAAAGCACTCTCTGTTGCATTCAAAACAAAAGTGTGTGTGTATGAATGCACAGCCTGAAATTATTTGAACATAACATTCACACAAGGCCCTTCAACCTCCAGAGCAAAGCATACTTGAAAAGCCAGTTTCTGCACATAATGTTTGTTATGAAGAAAACATTTCTAATTTCAACCTGCTTGCAATGAGGAAAATAAATGTGAACATGTGTCAAGTCAATACCCCTGTCAGTGCAACCCATGAAGCATCACACAGTCTAAGCTCATTACAACAGACCTGGTTACAACAGACATTTGGATATAACATACCAATTTGTGAAGTTTAGTTGGTATATGACATATACAACTAAACTTCAATATACCAACTAATCAATGGTATATAACATCCATTGACTCAACTTCATACAGTTGAACCTCAATTTAACGAAGTCACCGGGACCCGCTAATTATTTCGTTAAATCGAGGAAGGGAGACCTCGTGCATAGGCTGCGCGGGGAATCCGAACTTGTTCGTTACATCGGGAAATTTGTAAAATCGAGGTTTAACTGTATTTTCATACAACATACCCCTCTTACAACAGACCGAAATATTGGTCTAAATTAAGGTTTGTAATAGAGAGCTTAGACTGTACTCGACGTCAACTTGTTTGTGATATATTGCCGAGGATAGCGTAGCTTCCACAGCGCTGCCACCTAGCACTGCTGCAAGAATATGAGGTTGAGTCTTGCGTCCTCTCCTTCGCATGCGCTCGCACAACTAGCTGGCACAAAGTTGGAGCACTGCAAAAGCTACGCTTGCTTGGCAACGTACCACAACATAGATGATGCCGAGTATAGACTGAACTCATTTCAGCTTTCTTATGCACAATGTCAGTACTTCTGCGTTGCCCTCGCAGAGACAGAACCCCGCCTTGTACCTTGTACTTGAGGTAGGGAACATAGACCTTGTCTGTTGTGTACAAAGAGTTCAGCCTTTTTGATGCGACGTGTCAGAAGCTCGGGGACGATGCAAAAGCGATAAAAGTAGTGGAGGCCGGGAAGAACCTCGCTGTCCCAGAAGAACTGGTCAAAGTAGACTCGTTCTACGGAGAGCGAGTCGCACAGGTCGCCGTTGTCCGTCCATACAGCGAGTTCGCACCACTGTACTCCAAGAACTGCCCTCTGCCCTTGTACTTGGATGTAAGATAGGTGTGTCTTCATGAGTTCCACGTTTCCATTCACAATATGGCAGCAGAAGTCACTGAACTTACATGCTTCAGCAGGAGTCATCTTTCGCCTGGAGGCAGGACACTTGACATCCAGAATACCTTTGTCGTTTCCTTCCGAGATGATTCGATCTGGAGATACTGCTATGTAAGGGTGTTCATGGTGTATATGAAGGCCCGTCTTTTCCACCAGGATCTCTTTGTCAAAGCATGACATCAAACTTAAGTATGCCGCCGCAGCAACTGGCTCTTTGTCTATGCCATACTGCCTAGGGTCTCCAGGCTTCAGTTTCCGACCTTTTAGATATCAAATGTCCCGCACCAAGCTCTCGGGACGGGTGCAGTGCACAATCTTTCGGAACATCGACGCTTCCAGGCGGCCAACCTTCTCCCTCTTCCAGGCAGGATTTGTGTTCTGTCCTAGCGTAGTCTTGCATACTGCAGTCCTCTCTTCTTCGCAAAGTGGAGATGGATGCTACGTAGCTGGCAGAAATCTACAGGCTTGCTTTTGAAAGCAGTTTGTCAGTGTCTTTCAGGAGTATGCTGATTAGTCGGTCTTGGGACTCTTCTACAGCATAGCGGCTCCATCAGTGCATTTTGGAGCATCAGACACCCTAGACGTCTCTTAACACCTTTGCTCGAGTCTGTAGGGGGTTCCGTGGATCTATGCAAGCTGAAGCAGGGCACGAACGATGCTTGGGCTGCTGCGGTGTCGACTTGTTTAAGACATCTTTCCTGAAAGTGATCTTCTTCATGGCACTCGCCGATGGTTTCTTGGCTGTAACACACACAAAAAATAAAAGATTAGCAGGTTACGAAATGGGAAGTCCTGCATGCAAGTCCATTTACCGTTCCATATTTATTTATTTATTTATTCACAATACCTCAAAGGCCTTTCGGCATTACATGAGTACAAAAAAATGCACGCATTCGTAAGTACGAGTATAAAAACCCCAAAACAAAATTCAAACTTTATAAGATGAATACAGGTAAAATATCGACTGTACAACAGAAAGCAAAAATTGCATTTTATACGACGAAAACCGACTGCAAAATTAGCTGATACATAACTTCAATCATCACGACAGAACATCCAGCACATCAGCTTGCAAATATACTTGGCATACATCTGCATTCTGTACTCATCCCAGCAAAAATCAGCTACATGTGCAAAATAATATATGTGAGCCAGTAAGTGCATAGATCTGTGTATCTGACATTTTTGCCCAGGCTCCAGCCATGCATAATCTTTGACGTCAAAATGACCACTAAGTGTAACTTCTGGTGCGTAGAAACGACACAATACTGCACTCAGTGCACAACTGCAGCCAAAAGGCACCTGTCGTGTTTCAGCATAGCACTCGGAGGACCAATCACTGTAATCTAAGGAATAACGGAGCTCAACAAATAATAGGGCGGACACTGTGTTTAAACCAAAAGTGATGTCTGTGTTGAAACACCGAATGATATATGAAACGTCACGCTACGTGTCTCATCCCATATTTGCACGCTATGTTTTTAGGGATCTAAACACAGTTTACGAACCACATCTGCTGACCTTCTTCCACAGATTGCAGTACACGGTAGACACATACGCGTGTTTAGGATGTGTTCAGGATCGTGCAGAGCCATGCAGATGACCAAGATATAAAATACGTAAACGTGGGAGGGAATGAACGATAACGAAAGAGGGACATTGAAGAAAACAGACATTACAGGCCGGTATTGCCTGTTTGTCTTTAATGTCCCTCTTTTGTTATCATATATTAGAAATTAACACGCTCAACCACTCTACAAGGTATGAACGAGCTTCTGTATTCAGTTGAAGCATCCTACTCGACTATGCTATCGGTGAAAAATGTACATTGATGGGCATTAATTCCATTTGCAAGTGCAGCATGCTTTGGACCATTGATCAGAAAAGAACCTTTCTACTTGAGTGAACACAATTGCAAATGAATGATAGTGTAAAATACCATGCTCACCACCCACCTTGAGCAGGTGCATTCCATTTACAACTGATGTCGGTGTTTGATGGATCCTGCTGGGCCGGTTTGCTCACCTTGCTGCCGCGGCTGCGGCTGCTGCCGAGAGGGATTTTTATGTCACGTGACCATCTTCATGGGGACAACGAAGTACCTAGCGTCCCGGCCTAATGGCGGAGAAATCCGTATCGCTTCAAGCACAAAAGCCTAATTTCGCTCGCAGAAACTGTCTGCAGGGACTTTCAACTGGAGTCCAATTGACCGCCCCTTTATACTGGAGAAGCGGCAGGTAAAGTTACGGCCAGGGAGGGTAAATATGAGGCAAAATAAAGAAAAAACCACGCGAGAAAAACGCGGTGGCAGTATATTTATATACCTTCGCCAGCGCCGGGGGCTCGCGCCTCTTGTGGTTGAGAGGTTAGAGACCCTTCTTGCATTGCTTGCACGCGGTAGCGAAGTGCCGCTCTAGGTTGTCGGTGGATACGACCGGCACCGAGCAAGCATCGGCAGTTCACCCGTCTTAAAATCCATGCAGACGAGCGAAGTCATTCGTATCAAAAATTGTAGGTTTTCCCGGCCCTCCGTGGCCGTTCTCAGCCATCTCAGCAGATACACTACGCAAACAAAACATGTATTTAATGGCGAAACCTAACCTCATCAACGTTTTCGTTCGCACGCCAATTTGCCGAAGTAAAAAACTTGGGGAGACTAGAGAAACCGGAGTCGTTGACGGAGCCACCAAACGTCTTGAATTATCTCCGCGAGAGCGCGACATCAATCCGTCCCAAAAACTCTGAAAAAGGTAAATTACAGAAGAAGTCTCAAATGACGGACTGGATCTCTGAAGTTCTACATGCCGTACCAATCAGTTTCTAGTGAACGAAGCGCTACTACTAAATAGCGAGTGGTATTAGACGCGTTTTTCCCATAACAAAAGCTTGAAGTCGTTGAATGACTGTTTGGAAAACGGCCCCAACCTGAACGCGGATATTGTCGCGTTGCTTCCAAGCTTTAGATGACAGGTTATATCGTCCTAGTGGCCGACATCGCTAAGGCGTTTCTTCAGATAAGTATAAAAGAAGATGATCGCGATGCGTTACGCTTCCTGTGGTGTGAACCTACCAACATATCGAAAGTCCACTTCAGCACTTCCTCCAATACTCATCTGAACGATGACGAGAGTTTCTTTCGGGACTACACCGAGCCCATTTTAATTGTCTGCGGCGATAAAAAAAATTACCTGGACACATTGAAGAACGAGTATCAATACACCGCGGTGCTGCTGCAAGAATGCGTTTACATGGATGACATTCTTACCGGTGCATCCAGCGAAGAGGAAGCCACTAATATCTTCAAGGAATCAACAGCGATTTTTGAGCAAGCGGTAATGAAGCTGCACAAGTGCGTATACAACTTGAAAGCTTTCCTAAAAGTTGTCGACTCGAGTAACAGCAATGATGTTCTTTCTTCGTGATTGCGACGGGACCCGATGACGGAGGCAGCTGATGGTCGCTGATGGAAAAGTGAAGCAGCCAGGACTCCGCGGATAGAGGGAAGAAAAAAAGCACGTCTATTTACAAGCGAAGCCAATTTCCGAATGCCTGCCGAAGGTTGCACCACGTGCCGTCCTCCTTTTCTTTTCTTCAAAAATGGCCCCTGCCCCAGCCCGCACGAGCGTCACCAGTTCACCCACACACAGAGGCACACGTGCACACGCAAACACGCAAAGCAAAGAAAACGAAACTCGGTCCTGTTCCCGCGTCCCTTCACGGTGATGGCGGGACCGATTCTCACACCTCCCGACTAAGTATATCTTTAGACCCGAAATGTCAAAAATAATATATAACATCTAAACTCAAACGCGTAGGCATATCAGTCACACCTTGCACAGAGTTTGTGACTCGACCCGCAAGAATCCAAGCTATAAGAGAAATATACACACATATGCAAACCACATGCTAGTAAAGTGATTCCTACTGCGCCCGCCAAGGCTCTAATGCTATCGTGACCAGCCTTGTGTCCACGCTCGTAATATACACTTAATGAAGACAGGTACTTAAAGAAACAAAAACAAACGTTACATTTATAAGGCACTTATACGTAAAAAATAGGAAGAGAAGAAGGGTTTTTGTTGTCTCATCTCGCGATGAAGTTTCACAGATCTAGTTGTGGTCATTACACTCTTCCTAGGGATGCTGTTATACTGTCCCCAAGCACGTTCTAATACGCCCTGGGATTACCTTTCCCCTAGTGTAGACCTGCCCGCAATTATACCAACCAAGATTCAGCCGAGAATGTGGCTAACTCAAAGCGAATGCTTGTTAGCCTAATCGCTTCTTGCCAGTCTCGAAAGAGCGTCAGCATTGCCGTTGTCCCTTCCCTTGCGGTGCCCGATAGTCAAATCGTAACGCTGTAGAGCCAGCGCCCATCGTGTCAACTTTGCGCTATGCGGGGTGGTCAACGTCAAATATTTCAAAGGATTGTGATTCCGTTAACACTTTAATCGCAATCCCGTAAAGCCAAGCACCCCAACGGCGAAGTGCCCAAAGGACGGCGAATGCCTCTCGTTCTATGGTCGACCAGCGCTGCTGCACGGCCGTCAGTTTTTTGTATAGGAACGCGATAGGGCGCTCGTGACCCGCATCGTCGCACTGTGACATGCACGCTCCTACGGCATGATCTGAGGCGTCTGTCGCCACCACAAACTCCCGTTACCAGGGACGGTGCGAATAGCGCGGGTGCTTTTATCAGGCTTTGTTTCAGAGCGTCGAAGGACGCCTGCTCCTCCTTCCCCCATGGCAACTCATTCGGAATCCGTTTACTAGTCAGCTGCGTTAACGGAAACACTATGTCAGAAAATTGTGATACGTAACCCCGGTAGTAGTTGCATAACCCCAGCACGCTGCGAAGTTCCTTCTTAGTGTTCGGACGCTTCAAGTTTACGATCGCTTCGATCCGATTATGATCAGGGGCGTGCACGCCGGAGCCCACTACGTGCCCCAAGTATCGGACTTCTGACTGGGCAAACATGCATTTTTCCAAGTTAGCAGTCAAGCCTACTTCAGCCAGGGTTTGAAGAACTGCCGTCAGGTGTTTTATAGGGTCTTCCCATGAATGAGAGTAAATGGCCACATCATCAACGTAGGCGCAAGCGTTGTGCCGATGCATTGATGGCACTTGGTTCATTACCCTCTGAAACGTGGCTCCAGAGTTCTTCAATCCAAAAGGCATGACCCGCCAGGCGTATTGTCCTCCGGGAGTCACGAAGGCAGTATATTTTTCCGATGTGGGGTACATCGGGATTTGCCAATATCCCCGTAGTATGTCCAGGGTTGTAATAAAACTCGCCTGAGCAACCTGCAGCAGAGTTTCGGACGCGTTGGTCATAGGAAAGGCGTCAGGAAGCGTTAGGGTGTTCAGCTGGTCTATGGTCAATACAGAGGCGCATACCGCCATCCTTCTTCCCGATGCATACCACTGGGTGCGAGAAATTGGGCACCACTGGATAGATCACTCCCATTTCGAGTAACTCGCCAATCTGCCTATCCATTTCACCCCGGGTATGCCATCGGCACCTTATATGGGCAGCTTTGTTTCAATTGTCCCCTTTCCATAAGCTCAATCTTGTGCGCGCCGATCTTGCATCTTCCAATCTTGGAGCCAAACACCCCCGGACAGGAGTGAAACAGGTCTTCTAGCTGCTGACGCTGTTTCTGATCAAGGTGCTTAAATGCTTCAGTTACGTCGGGGCACTTCGGCACCCCGCGAAGCACCAGCGAGACATCAGGAATGTTTCCAAAGTCTCCATCCTCTTCGAAAATCACACCTACTGAACATACACGTTCGTGATACACTCGCAACTTGTTCGCGTGTATCACCCTATGTGATCCATCGCCGAATCGAATGAGGTAGCTGCTAGGCCTTCTTCTTTCGACTACGAGTGCCGGGCCCTTCCATCTTTTCATGAGGGAGTTAGTTGAGTCAGGTTCAAGAACCACAACTGCCTCTCCGCTGCAGACACTCTTCGGTTTCGCGTTTTTATTGCAGTAGTGCGCATACGACGCTTGTGTTTTACACGAGTGCTCGCGGGCGACATCAGCTGCAGCGGAAAATCGCTGCCTCAGATTAAATAGATAATCTTTCGCTGATGATGCGAGACCGCAGGGTGCCGTCCACTCCCCAGTTCACGTCTTTGCTAGAATTGACAGAGGTCCCACTGGTTCTCTACCGTACATCAGTTCAAACGGTGACCTTCCTGTCGTCTCGCTCGGCACCTCTCGGTAAGCCCATAAAAAGAACGGCACGTGCTTGTCCCATTCCCGCCCCTTTTCGAGAATTACCTGATGTAGCATTTTCTTGAATGTGCCATTCCATCTCTCTACCAGCCCATTGCTTTGCGGATGATCAGGAGTTGAAAAACGAGGGGTGGCTCCCATTTTCTCTAGCAAGATCCCCGTAAGCTGTGCGGTGAAGTTACTGCCCTGGTCGGAGCACGCTGTTTCGGGTACGCCCATTCTCGAGAACACCTCGACCAAGGCGTCACAAGCGGCACCAGAAGCCAGCGATTTCAGGCACACCACTTCCGGCCACCGTGTGCAGGTGTCTACCACGCACAGTGCGTACTTGTGTCCGCGAGAGGAAGGTGGTTTTAAAGGACCGATGCAATCTAAGAACACTGCCTGGAACGGAACCTCGGGACGAGCAAGTGGGGCGATAGAAACTCTGTCAGCGGCCCTGATAGGCGCCCTTAGCTGACACTCTCTGCACGATTGACAGTGCTTCTTGATATCCCCAGTGATGCCTGGCCAGTAGAACGACATCTTGATGCGTGCCTTTGTCTTCCATTCCCCCAAATGACCTGCCCACATGGAATCGTGTCCCATTTCTAGCACCTTTTGTCTTTTCTCAAGTGGCAGTACTAGTTGCCTGGTCATCCTTCCGTTCACCTCCTCCCTGTGAAATAAAAGACCTCCCTCAAATATTATTCCATGCGTGGACATCTCAGCTTGATCCCAAAGAACCTTGAGGGTATTGTCGTTCTTTTGTAGCTCAAGAAAGCGGGGCGACGATATTTGTGTCACGACGGGACAATTCTCGAGCTGACCGACGCTCACCTGCGCGCCAAGGGCGCCTTTGCCGTCGTCTGCGACCTTTCCACCTTCGTCAGTAAGTGCGTCTTCAGCTTCACAAACAATCGATTCTAGGTCAATCCTCCCACAATCCAATTTTAGGCTGTCGTAGTCATCGGGCGTCAACAGGATGTCTATGCTGTTAACCAACCGTTCAGTGACGGCGCACAAGAGTGGCACCTCCCGAGGGACGTACTCAAAGAAGCTTGTGGGAAGAGTCATCGGTATGTGGCGCAGAATGGCGCTCACGCTGTTCCCGAACGCCCCAGTCAGTGTCACTTTTCCGGATGACCCCTCCATTTCAGGCGCCACCTCATCACGCACTACGCTGATCTCCGCTCTGGAATCGATAATCGCCTGCACCATCCTCGGGCCGCCTTTCACCTCAACTCTCCTCAACTCAGCGCGCGTACCGTTCCGATTGAAATTTATGTCCTGGGACATACTCTGTTGAGATGGTGTCAAATTTGTAGAGATGTTTCCCACCACGGAGTTATTTCTTTCTCCATCTGCCGTCTTCCGTGGACAGTCACGAGAAAAGTGTCCCATTCCTTTGCAGCTGAAACACTTCACCCGAGAACCGTTATGTTTACTGTCTTGCCTTGGTTTCTCGTGTTTCTTTTCAAAAGAAGTGGCCTTTGTTGTGTTGTATGCGCGGCTCTTAGAGCCTGACGGATGATCTCGCTTTTTAGATCGCTCACCCTCGTCGAAACGGTCAGCCAGTGTCGCCACCTCCAAAGGTTTCAACCAATCACCAACCTCGTTGAGGGTTACATATGCCTTCATGTCGGCGGGCAAGGAGTCCCTGATGCGATCGGACACCATCAGAGCGGGGCCGATTCTCACAGTGACCACGAGAAACAACCATTAGGGCAGGTTGCGGGAGTTTTCAAAGTGCTGGAACTAACGTGGAACCCTGCCCAAAACATGTTAACATTTGCACCAGACGATGTTCTGAACATCGCGGAGAGGCGCTCACACACAAAAAGCTTTGTCCTACAGACAACAGTCAGCACTCCACAACCCCCCCAAGGATTCATCGCGCCATCTGTCTTGCGAGCAAAGATCATATTTCAACAAATCCGAAAACGAATGATGGGGTGGGACGGCCTACTACCTCTTAATTCGCGCAGCGAATGTAACCGGTGATATGCAGATCTTTCATTGCAATGTGACGTCATGGTTACACGTTTCTACAGACAGAAAATAGAGGAACCGATGGTCAAGACAAAATTGCACGTCTTTGCCGATGCAAGTTCTCAGGCTTATGGAGCCGTAGCACACGTAACTATAAAAAATCGTTCCGACACCACGACATCCACAATACTTCCCTGGAAGTCTTGAGTGGCTCCTCTAAAGAAAATTTCTATAGCGAGGCTAAAACTTTTGGGTTGCGTTTTTGCAACCAGGCTTACGTCTACATTAAGATCAAGCTTCAGGAGAACATCCACGATGTGCACTTGTAGAACAATGCGAAGATAAATTTTCACTGTATCCTCGGAGAAGCAAAGAACTGGAAGCAGTTTGTAAGAAACAGTCTTTGATATCTTGCGAAACTCTCATACATGCTCTTGGAAACACTGCCCAGGCAGAAAGCCCAGCTGACCTTGTGACAAAAGGAACCACAGCCATGAAGCTGCTCAACAGTGAGTGTGGTGGAAAGGACCTAGCTCGTTAACAGTACGAGAGCGGTGGCCAAAGAAGTTTGGACCGCAAGAGTTTAATATTGAAGAAACAAAGAAGAAAGGGGTGGTATCGTTTGCCATTGGAACAGCAGACCAAACGATGGTTCCGCAAATTGAGCGGTTTGTAGCACAACTATGCAACTTCCGCGAACGATGGCGCGGCTACTCTCCTTGATAATGATGTCTAAAATAATACGCGCTCAAACTGAACCCCTAACCGCGGAAGAATTGAAGTGAGCGGAATTATATATAATAAAAATTTACAAAGAAGAGCCTTCGATCAGGAGATAAAAAATCTTCAAGACTCCATGAAACTACCTTAAGATTTTTCTACTAGAAACATTTTTATTTTTTTTTGGATAACAATGGAATACTTTGGGTCGAATGAAGACTACAGTTTTCTGATAAATCCTTTCAAGAAAGACATTCCGTTGAGCTCCCGAAAGATGACCACTTTTCAAAGTTGCTGAAAACTGAGGCACGTAGCAGACTATTGCACGCGGGAGTGCGTGACACTCTCCTGCAATCGCGAGAGCGTTACTGGATGGTGAGAGCTCGGCAGATAAAAAAAAAAAGAAATCAAGAAATGCATCACATGTCAACGGCCCTATGGCAGACCAATGACAGAAGTGACGGCGCCTTTGCCCGCATATCGTGTAAAAGAAGCGGAAGCCTTTGAGGTCGTGGGTGTCTACATTGTAAGACCCGCCTGGGTCACAGCGAGAAAAAAAAAAGACGACTGCTTGTATTATGTTGATCACGTGCGGATTTGCCGGAGCAGTACACTTATAAATGGTAACTGACATGACGCCACAAACATTCATGTCTGCGTTCAGATGATTTGTGCAAAAGAAGGGGCATGACGAGGGCGATGTGCTCTGACAATGCGTTGGCATTTAGAGAAGCATGAAAGACTTCAACGAGCTTTGGAATATTTTATGAGATGAAGAACTCCGGACTTACTTCGCAAACAGCATGATACAATGGAAGTTCATTCCAGAACATGCTCCGTGGTGGGGCGCAATTTATGAGCGTTTGATCAGACCATTCAAGCACGCTTTGAAGAAAGCCATCGGACGACGACTCTTGACTGCATAATAGTTAGTGACTTTCCTGACTGAGGTAGAAACAATCATTAATTCCCGACTATTGACCTACGCGTAGAGTGAAGCGCAAGAACCTCAGCCACTCTCAACCTCGCACTTCACGACAGGATTAATACTTCGTTACCAAAACCGTCCGGCTCCGACTTGCAAGACGGCGACGCAGAATCGCTGTAAATGCTATGGAAACTCAGAGAAGACTTCCTGGAAGCGTTCTAGCAACGATGGTCAAAGAATACCTTCCGGAACTACGATCACTGTACAAGACAAGTACGTCAAACCGACATTTCAAAGTTGGGCACCTGGTTATTCTATACTAAAGCCAGCAACCACGCCAGCTCTGGAAGATGGGAGTTGTGAAAACATTGTTTTCCAGAAGAGACGGAAGAGTACTAGTCTGCGAGGTCCGACTTCCTGCTGGTCCGGTTGTAGAAGGACGAATACGGGATAGAAAGTGGTTAAAAATAAAATGTGTTCCGTCTTGGGGCTTTCATGAAGCAACCCTTCAGCGGAGCGAGAAGACGAAGAGGACGGTGGCGGACAGGGCCGGGCGCGAGCTGCATTTTTCTGTTGGGGATTTTCGTTTGGAACGCGGATGTGTAAGTGACGCAGTTACCTGTGATTAAAGTAGTGTTTTTTTGTTTTTTTTTTTTTTTGGGGGGGGGGGGGGCGAAGCTTTTTAGGGTCTAGAGTTGTCCATTCGTCCGGCGTCCGTGCTCACATTGATTGCACTGCCTCTGGGATCGGCCAACTGAAAAAAGCGTACGCCCGCACGGGGGTTCGATCTCAGGACCGCTTGTTTACGAGGCAGACGCCTTAACCACTACGTTACACTCCAACGTTGCATGTAGCCGCTCAGCGTCTATACAGGAGAGGGTGCTGCGGTGAAACACGTATATAATCGCGTTAAACATTGCATGCATTGGCTCAACGTTTATAGACGAGAGGGTGGTGCGCTCGAATGCTCAACTGCGTGTAGAATCACGATCCATACCACACATTCTCTTCCTGACACGGACCGTTGACCTAAGCGGTGGAGATACGTTCCCACGGCTTCTAGCGGATCCAAGCTGATCCGCTAGAAGAACCACTGGCTCTGCATTTCACCGATCATAAACCAGTAATAATGAAGTCGAAACGCAACCCGGAACTCAGCACTGCCTATGAGCAATAAAAAAATCAGCACCATCAGCACTACCTATGAACAATAAAGTCAAAAACAGCAGCACCACCAGAGCTTCGCTCCAATCAACATCATTCACCATGTGGAGATGCGGCAATTTTTTCTTGTAGTGATCAGCGATTCTGCTCAATGGTTTTGACACCAATATAAAATATAAAAATACCTTGATCTTGAATATATTTGATATAACTAACTACGTTTATTAAATTATAGCCTTCAGGGTGCGGCGGTAAAAACGTTCATATTTGGCACGCCTAGCAAAAATCGAATGTCGAACGTACAAATCTGAAATTGTGCGCACTACCGTCGTTTATTCCATAGTTTTTTGCCGATTTTTCTCAGACGCCAGCTCGGGTGTAGCGAATTATTAGAAAGATAACAAAAATTGCAGACGTGCACTTTTTGTGGCCTATACCCGCCCGTTCTCCGTCTGCAATCTGGCTCGCGACGCCGCTCCCAGATGGGGCACTGAACGCAAAAGCGCGGGAAACGCCAAACCAAAGGCTGGCGTCGGAAAAGATAATTGCGATAAATCTGTGTTTAACAAAATTTATGAACGATTCTGCAGTTTTACTTGGAATTCAAAAACTGGCTGACGCCGTCGTTTAATAAAAATGTATTCTAAAGCAGACGAACGTGTTCTTCGTTGTCGTCTGCTTATCTGTTGACGGGTCTGTTCCCGGCAAAAGCTCAACTTTTAATCAATAGTTCTGCTACTGGGGCATTTTGATCGCTGCTATTTATAGTTTTTGTTGCACTATCTCCTGCAGTTGTCATCAAAATATCTTCCGCGCCGCCCTGCGATGGCGCAATACTCGGCAAATGAGTGTTCCCTGAGAGTGAAGTGGTACGTGGAGCGGAACTCGGTGGCCACAGCAAAACGAAAATTTCGTACTGCATTTCATAAACGCCCGCCTTCACGCCCGACGATTTTGAATTGGGCGGATCGTTTTGCGAGCGGAGAACACTTTAAAAAGAAGAATCCAGTTAGTGAACGTGAGAGCCTGCTGAAAAATGAGGAGCTCATTCAAGCGGTGCTTGCTGTCTTCGAGAGCGACCCGCAATTGTCAACAAGACGATTATCCAGGTTGTCTGGAATTTCTGAAAAAAGCGCGCGACGGGTTTTGCGGAAAAAAAGTTTGTTCCCGTACAGGATGCAAGTTGTCCAAGCCCTGCACCAGGGCGACAACGTCGGACGTTTAGATTTTTGCAAGGCGGAGTTGTTGCGAATGAAGAGCAGCCCGGGGCATCTGCTATTTTTTCTTTTATTTAGTGACGAAGGAAACGTTCACCTAGATGGACGTGTGAACCGCCAGAACAGCAGGATATGGGCTCGCGATAACCTTCATGCCGCGGACGAAAGGCATCTCCATTCACCGAAGGTGACAGCACGAAGTGGGATTTGGCGTGGAGGCATAGTGGGCCCCTTTTTTCGATGGCACTGTTAACGCAGATGTCTACTTGGACAAACTGAAAACGGTAATGCTCCCAGAGCTTGAAAGGTACCACATGACAAAAGAAAACTGTATATTCATGCAAGAAGGGGCGGCTCTCCATCACGCAAAGAGTGTGAGGGCATGGCTCAATGCCACGTGCCCTCGGTGGTAAATGGGTCGGGGATCAAACTATATGAAGTGTCCTCCACGATCCCCCGACTTAAATATGTGCGACTTTTTCGTATAAGGTTTTATAAAAGGACTTGTCTACAAGGAAAGGATCCCCCGCGTGAAAGATGTGAAAGAAAAAAATTGAGGGCGCGTTCCTCGAGACCGACGATGGGATGCGCGAAAGGGCTTTCCTGGGGTACGAAGCTGGGCTTCGGCTTTGTGTGTTTGTGAACGGCGGGCACATTGAGTCGGCCGAACCCTTGTCGTTTACAGGGCCGCTGCAGCATCAACATTATTTCAAATCGGAGTGACAGAAGAGGCGTATCAGAATATGTATTTTTCAAGAATAAACAATTGAATGAACGCAGAACTTCTACTTCCTGACGGAATTTAAAATATTAGTTTCCCTCTTACTTTTGTTTATCGGGATGCTTGAGGCACGCAAGCTGCTGGTAGATGTACCAATGGGAAACCAGCAAAAAGACGACTATCTCTCTCAAATACCAGCCATTTTATCAGCCGCTCGCCGAAATGACTCTAGCACCCTAAATATTACTCCAAATATATGATATTGTTTTACGAATATACGTTGCGACATATGTGTTAATTATACCCAAGCTGCATGAAAAAAGATATGACAGTATGAGTTACAGCGCCCCTGTAGAAATCAGGATGAAATGATAACTTAAAATGAAACTGTCTGCAACGGTAGCAGCACCACTTGCTATTCGAGGCTGTTAATGAATTATCTCGCCACATCGTGGTTTCTTCTTGCTTGCATGACGATGTGTAAAAACTTGACTTTAAACAGATAATTTCAACAATCGTTCATATATTTCGTTAAAATCACCTTTCCTCGCGATTAATTTGCCAGGCGCCAGCCTTTCGTGCGGTATTTCCTACGTGTTTGTGCGTTCAGTGCGCCACCTGGGGGCGGCACGAACCGATCGCAGACGGCGAACGGGCGGGTATAGGCCATAGGAAATGTACCATAAAATTGAAAGATAAAACACGGAGACAAGCACAGACAACCACGTGCTTGTCCTCCGTGTTTTATTCTTTCAATTTGTATTCATGTTCAACCGCTCGCCTTCACATCCAGGAAATGTACATCTGCCATTATTGTTTTCTTTCTACAAATTTGCCACTTCAAAGTTGACGTCTGAAAAAAATAGGCAAGAAACTTTGGAATAAATGACGTTTGTGTGCCTAATATCAGGCATGTACGTTTAAAATTAGACATTTGCTGGGCGTGCCAATTGTGAAAGTTTTTACGGCCGCACCCTGTATATAGCACAGGCGTCGACTAATTTTGAGGCGACATAATCGAAAATTGCCCTACCGTCAACTTTAACTCAAAACTGGGGAATCCCAATCATTGTCAATTTACTGAGTGGGGCTCATTAAATGGCGAAGATGAAAATACTTCTAACTTCAAAATAAAATATGAGTTGTGGCAAAGCATGACCCAAGCGCCTGAAGTGTCTTATGTACAGTGTCACATGGCAATCTTCATTTTTAGACCTTCATATATTATTTTCTCATTCGCAGTCTCTGCACAATTAACCTTTCTGCTCTTCCGATCTTTCTCATTCGCAGTCTCTGCACCATTAACCTTTCTGCTCTTCCGAAGAACTTCGCAAGAATGGTGGATTGACAGGATAAGTACAAAGTGCAGATGTGACCTACTAATCTTCGCAGCTAAAGTCTGTCTAGATTCGGGCGTGTTTCCAACTGCTCTATCGTGATCACGTGGCTTCTGGGACGCGTTTGCAATGCGAGCTGCCAGCGGGCGAAGAAAACGTTAATCGTCTGCTAGCGCCTCCGTATCTCCGCCCGCTTTCCTGCCCGGGACGTGGCAAGGCGATGAGAGCGCACGTGCAGCCCATCTCCGGAGGAGGTGTCTGGTGTACGATTGCAAACAGTTTAAACGGTTTGAGTTGCTTTCTTTCTTAAAACTAGACTCCAAACACAAATACAGGGAGCCAAAGTTTAAGAGCGGGAACGCCTGAAACAATGAAGATTGAATAAAATAGCTCGGCGAACGCCCCCTATTCAGATAGCACTACTCGTACGCCTGATTTGTGCATTCAGCTGGGGCGGAGGAAAGCGAGCGGGAAGGTAAAGATGATTGCAGACGATTAACAATTACTTTACCTCCTCGCACCTCGAATTGCCAACGTGGTTCTTTAAACGCAAGACCAAATTCAGCAGTTGAAAATAGTCTGAGATCAATGCACTTAACGCAACTCCGTAGCGGACTTGTACGGTACATGTTACAAGTAATAAGATACCTTATAGTTGATTACCAAATATCCGTATTATCAGAGTTCAACACTGTGGCGACACCCCACGTTTTCGGCTTTCGATCGTCCTTCGTTTTCTACCTATTGATGCATTGCGTTCAAGGCACATATTCCTAATTTCGTTCTCCTTTGCAAATTCACATTCTATTTGCGAGGAGAAAATTGTTGAAAAAGTTCAAAGTGTAAGTAAAATGTACCATATTCGTGTACTTCAATAGCGGCATGTAAAAGTATTGCTGTGGAAGGTTTTGTTAAGACATGATGAAGGCGCCTTACATATGCTGAGTGAATTCGGCGGGAACACTAGGTACTTTGACTCTGCGGAGCTAATCATGACACATTAAAAATCTTTGCTGCGACCATTATGCCCACCAAATGAGATAGTTGCGTTGATTAGCAAACCGGCCCTTGGCTTTGATTTCTTTGAAATTGAGAGCAAGGGTTTTTGCATAATCTGATTGAATGTTTCGTCGAAGATGTTGGTTGATTGCGCTTAATCAAATATTGATAAATGTTCGATAGAGCCGTTAAGGAGCTCATTATCAGGGAATATTTTGGTGTAAAGTTCTCACAGGCACTCAACGTGCAACACAAGTATTGCGGTCTCCAACGTGTTTGTTCCGATGAACTTTGTTTCGCCAGCAACAATCAACTTATGTATCGCATCAGAACTTGAGATTCCCAAAGGAAGCACATATTGTGTTTGTGCAGTTCGTGTGCAAGTCGAAAATAGCAATCTCTCCCAGAAGATTATGGAGTCCTAAAACATACTGCCATGTTCTGCGCATACTCGATGAGGCGTAGTAGATATTTGTTGCAGCAGCTATGGCATACCGTGAGTTTTGAAAAGTATTGTTGGTTTTAGCATATGGGTTACCTTTTCAGAATATTGTACTCCGGGTTCACCTTGTCTAAAGATAAATTAAATAACGTTTAGTGGCGCCAGCCTTACTTTTATTTCTCTGTCGTTATTTTACTCTAGGAGTCACGCATCGCGGAAGCCCGTAGGCTCCTTTTCAGCTCCCCTAAATGGTACCTTTTCAAAATGGACATTCATTAGCATACCTTTCTTGCGTCGGTTATTTACTGGTGCTTTTAACAGCGTACACTGCCCACAAACACATGTTCTTAACGAGTTACAGATAACTGATCATTTGTAATAAATTACATCGATTGTAAGTTTTTGTGCCTCAATTTTGTCTTTTTCTGCGTTAACTCTCACTGCAATTCAATTACTCTTTTATGTACTCAATTTGAGGTAATCAAAAATATTTTCCCAAAAGAGATAAAAAATTAAGTGAACAAAATTGGCTTGTTTGCCCCCGCTTCACTTGTCTATGCTGTACGAATGGGCGATGCTTCATATATTCCGAAACAATAAAAATATACCAAAATGCACCGGAGGGATTCGAATGTCAACGCGCTCAGCGACGTTTTGACTGTCGAGCTGTCGAAACTGGCTCGTTTCAAGTCTAGGCGTTGCCGTGATCCTGTTTTGACGAGGCAGCCACGACTATTTTCTGGGCTGACCTCACCTAACCACGTCAAAGACATCCCCCCCCCCTGTCCTCCATCTCGAAAAAGAGGCAAAAAGAAAGGGAAATAAAGAGACAAAAAGAAAGAAAGGACAACAATAAAGGAATTTCAACATACGTATGCATTTTGTTTACATAATAAAATGTTAAAACGTTAAGTGAAAAGAAACGAATTACTTTCTGGTAATTTCTCAATTCTTTTGTGAAGCACTAATTCATTAGTGCATCACACTAATGAAACGCGTAAGACTGTGCCTATACAATTAAAGTGATCGAAGAGTGGCAATACATGTTGTTACAAAAGTCAGTGTGTCATGTCTGTCGGATGTTGCGATACTTACGGTTCGTGCTGCTAGTACCCCCAAAAGAACAAAACCCGCCAGTGCTGCTCTTGTCGCTAAGTACTAACTTACGTTCTATGAAACTTACACGTATTTTGGAGCTATAAATTTGAGTGCAGCAGAACGGGTTTTTTCTTACATCCACCATTGACACAACCAGGATTGATGCCGGCGACATGACACTTGTATGATGTACGGCGAAAATCGAGGGAATTTTTTATATTTCGGGATAAACACACCAATCAAAGGCGCGTTCCATGTGCATTAAACAGTTTGCAAATAAATACACAAACTGTCACAATTTTTCCCCCTGTCTTGACAACTCAACATGAAAGTCTTGAACAACGCAACCTGAGAGACAAGACCTGAGCATGACTTCAAAGGACACATGAAAAGAAAAAAATCTTTTTTTTTTAAACAGCCGGGTTGGGAAAAGGAAGTCATAAAACGAATTTACAACGAAAAATAAATTTTTTTAGAGCTATATTTACGGCGCTATACGAATTTGTAGTTGGCGCCCACGGGCACCGCGGAAAAGTGGCCCATATTTATCACGTGACTGGCCCCTATTTGTCACGTGGTACTTGCGCTCTTTCGGAAGCTTCCTATGGTCTCGAAAAGTTACTTATTCATCTTCGTTTGAAGTGCAACAAAAAACAAAGATTAATAAGTAACTTTTAGAGCCCAAATGAAGCTTTTGAAAAAGCGCAAGCAGACGTGATAGACCTGTGCGCCGGTCAGATGACGGCGGCGGCGCCCCGAAGCAGACGAACTTGTGCGGCGGCGGCGACGGCGGCGTGGAGAAACGCGTTGAAGCGGCGGCGCAAAACGCTCAGCGTGCGGCGGCGGCGACGCACAGGTCTACCACGTGACCAGCGGCGGCTCCCGCGGGCGCCAACTACAAATTCGTTTTGCGCCGTAAATATAGCTCTAAAAATTTTCTTTCTTCTTTGTAAATTCGTTTTATAACATACTTTTTCCATCTAGGCTATTTAAAAAAAATGTTTTTTTCTTTGCATGTGTGCTTTAAATAGGCTAGACGTGATTTTTAAAGCATCGCTTTAAGCGCATGACACTAAACACGCTGATGCACGTTGACAGTGCGGCCCTAAGCGACAGACGGGTATGTCTGGCGTCACCGTGTGCTTCTCAATAAAAAATAGTAGTATTTACTAGGTAAACGCTACTAACTGCTTCACACATGTGTTTTTAGTAGTGATGGACCGAATCTGCCGAACTTCAGATTCGGCAAAGTTCGGCAAATGCCGAACTTTTTGAAGGAAAGTTCGGCAAAGATTCGGCGAAAATTCGGCAAATGTCTGTGCACGCGGCGAGAACGCTACCGGGCCGTGGATTGCAAATGGACGCCGTGCAGTCGTGAGGAGTATCGTGCAGTGCACGGTGGTGCAGCGTAGTACAACCAGCTGCAAGCTCGTATGATTACAACCAGTGGTTACGGCGAGGTGTGGAGTGAGTAGGCAACACGGTAATTGTGTTTGTGAGCGAGTGTGGTTTTCTCTTCAATTTTTTCTGCCTCAAGAATAGAAGATCGACCAGTAATTGTACGCAGTCCACTGCGCAAGTAAAAAATGATGCGGTACATTCTGCATGACGGGATTTTAATTTGACATTTCCACTTTATATATTTGCTAGTATCCGGCGGCGTGCTCAGCTACATACCGCGACTACGCGTATAAGAACTATCGTGCGAAGTCTAACCGTCGACCAAGGCCCGCTCGCACAGATCAAGTTTCGTTCACGGAGACGGCTGTTACCGCGGGCACCTCCTCGAACTCACTCAACCTACGACGCAGCGCGCATCGCGCTGCGCCGTTCCTGTTACGGTTTAAATAAACGCATTACCTGAGTATGTGAAACCACTGATGCAACGAGGTAGTTGAAACATTGGCCGACAATTGCTGTGCAGCACTCGTCGCAATTATAACAATTCTGTTTTCGGCTCAGAAGTAGTGTGTGCCGCTGCGCTGCGCACTCTGCGCGATTGTGTGAGCCGCCTTTAATTTGCGAGTCCAATGGCCATATTTTGTCCTTCCTGTGTTCGTCCGCGTATTAAACGTCGAACTGTTGTGTGTTGTGTCTATTCATTAACTCACGGAAAGTTGGTTGGCAGGCGCCTCAGCGTACAGGTTTGTAACCTTTCTGCCAGCCGCGCACGCTTCCCGTGTTTTACAATTTTGTGCAACAAAGATTGATTGGTTGATTGATTGTTTTTCAACCAGCGTTATTTCCGCGATTTTTCTGTATCTTCATAAAACTAAACACAGAACTATAATGCTCGACGTTGCGAACGCGACGTCTCTAACTTTCCCTATCTTCCTAAACGTTCGTGTTTGTCCTAACACCAGAAACTGGCATTTGAAACGTTAAAAACGAGACGTTGCTAATATGGGATGCACACTTTCATGCAAAGCTGACGTCAAGTGACTCAAATCGAAGAACATGCATATTTACAATAAGAATATTAACTTTTCTGGTGAAGGCTCAGCAACCGTTGCATCTCGTTTTCGCGCACAGAACGTTAAGTCAGAGAAAGCAAGAACGCAGCGTTATTGCCCCCGCGTTTAACACTGTATACACACATGCAGGCAGGGGCGGATGCGGGAATTTCCCTGAGGGGAGGGGGTCGAGTTGTTGGTCAGCGTACTGCATATGTTTAGGAACCCCCCCCCCCCCCCCCCACCCTCTTTTTCGTTTTACGCCCTAAATTTTACACATACAGGGATCAAGAGGGGGGTCGGGACATGTCCGGACCCCTCTCCTAAAATCCGCCCCTGCATGCAGAGTTGCGCTAATAATGCCTTGAGACCGAAACTCTCGTAGCGTGATTCGTGACTGCCACCGCTGCCACCCAACCTCCTGTTGTCACGCCACTTCTGCTAGAAGTCACTCTAAACTTTGCCAGTAAACACATTAAAAACGACACCGATACAATTATCTTGTAGAATATTACCTTACTTAGCAATAACTGTGTCAATATGCATTACATGTTGCAATTAACTTGAGAAAAAAACAACATAAAAACCTTTTTTCGCCAGAAAAACTAAATTTCAACGAAAGTCTGGTTACAACGTATTTTTGCCGAATCTTTGCCGAATCTCTTGAAAAATTCGGCAAGAGTTCGGCTTTGCTGAAATCCCAAAGATTCGGCGCCGAACTTTCGATTCGGCAAAAGTTCGGCCCATCACTAGTTTTTAGCCAAGTAGAAACCGCAGGCAGCAACGGTTAAGCTAGTAACGGTTACTGTGTCAAGAACCTAGCCACTGTTAATATCCTCAACAAAAGAGTCCATGAATTTCACTACCATTAAGTAGTAACTCGCATAACCTTCTGTCAGAAGACCTAGTAGCAAGCACAGCCTCCATGCAGCATATGTAACTACGTTATGGAAGGAGGAACATTCCTCCGGGCAAAAATGCAAGAAGTGTTCTTCTTTATTGATGCACAGTGAAACCAACGAAGGAGTTGATAACGATGCTCGGTACAAAAGTCGCTCTAAACTCGCTAATACAGGAAGCGCTAGTTAGCATCAAATTAAAAATTGGCAAACAACTATTCCCGCTGGGATACATTTTATTTCCACGCTGCCAACGTGCACATTCGAACACGAAATACACATTCAAGACAAAGAAAAAAAACACACGTGACACACACAAGCGCACACACGCATACGCGACGATTTGCTATAGCCCCCGTTCACACCTTCCAACTTCTTAAACCGATTGCCTTGGAGCCTCTTAAAATCTCTTACGACGAGAGGACGCAATGGTACCACATATCGGGAACCCGTGGGACACTGCGGTGCTGCGTATATTTTTAACTTCTTTCGGGCATCATTCTTTTTTTTGTTGGCCTTAAACATTTTGTTAATCTTTCGAACATACACTTGTCATAACTAGTATGTATATTTGACCTCGCAAATACCGCAAAACTTCGCTCTAATTAAATGTAGTTCCAGGTCACCGTGAAGATTGTGCCAGCGTGTCAGTATGTACTCCTGTCGTAAGAGATTTTAAGAAGTTTTAAGGCGCTCAGTTCTAAGCAGTCGGAAGTGTATGAGAGGGCCTCAACCCAATCGCTGCTAGCATGGCTACCCACCCGTCTTTTTATTCTGATAATTTAAAAGAGGTATGGTGGGCAGTGTCCTCCTCGTCCGTGAATGATGTTACAAATATGGTGCTTGTTTCGCACCAATTCTGTTCTGCAATATTGTTACTAAATATTCGAAGGAATGTATTTCTTGCAAAAATGTAACGAAACACGTAGTTAATATTTGCGAGAGTCTATAAAAGTGCGTTCTACATAGGTTCCCACCAGCCATGTTCTTGCTTCCCGCATTGCAGCTGCGGTTACCACCTGTCGTATGTTTGCAGTGGTAAAAGGCTAAAGAAAAGGTAGTAACGCCCAGAAAAAGGTACTAACTGCTGCAATCATTTACTTTTTAGTACCTACCGTGCGTCTTTTGTACTAAGTGGCTCGTGAAAGTGGTAATGTTCAGAAGAAAAACAATTGTAAATGCTGCAGCTACTAACATTTTACTAGCCTTTTTCAGCCAGTGTAGCGTCGCGCTTGTAGAGAGACGCCTAAAGGCGCTCGTGCAGTGACGCTGACGTACGCTAGGGGGCACTGCATGGATCCAGTAGTGATAACGTTCGAGGTGTTGGGGCATGTGCAGCCCTTGTTTCATAAATGGTGTGTTTATTTTTAATGTACGTGGAGAAGTGTGCATGGTCGGCGGTAGTACAGGCCTCACGTACCGTCAATTATATTCAACATCTGCCTACGTTCATCTGCCTCTCTGTCATCTTAGAACTTTCGTGTGGCGCACATCCCAAGTCGCTTGTGCGGCCTCTCAAAAAGTGGCATTATTCTTGAGTACTCACCTGAGTTACCGAAGTGTTAGTAGCTGTTGACAAAGGGGAAGTTGCACTTCCCGTAGTACCTGGCGTTGTATTTGTCGTATTTCGCGTTGTACTTGTCGCACGTGGCGTGGTACCTGTTGTCGTACTTAGTGACATACTTGGCGTTGTACTTGAAGTCGCAATCGGCGTTTTAGTTGACGTTGTTGGTGTCACTGTTGGTACTGCAGTCGTTACAGTCATGGAAGTTTGGTTGGGTGTTGCGTTCGACGACGAGGGATACCGATCCGTGAAATCACCGTTATATGTGGTGGCAATATTATCCGTTCCTTGAACATAAAAGGACCAAATTAGGGTAAAGGCACTAAACAACAAGAAAGGTTTCCTAAACTTTGTATGACTCCAACCCGGGCAGAAAGCCAAGTTTCTTAAGTGCATTTTTTAAAAAAAGAGTTTGCTGTTACCTCTTAGTATTCCTACGCTTTCTGCTTATAAAAATGAATTACCCTTAACAGACCGACAAACCGAGTTTCCAAGCTGCCCACAAAGAACGTATTGTAATATTGACCTTCAGATATATTAAATAAATCCAGTTCATATAAATTTACCGTTGCGAAAACCAATTAACCTCTAAATGCTCTACTTGATTTCACACCTATGCAATGTCGCCATAAATGCTGGCGCGAGTATATGATATGCTCTCGCGGTTAATATTTACGTTGTCTCACGTAAGTCAAGCTGTACGCTGTTAAATTGTTTACGAATGCGAAGCCCAGGGTGCGATCTCCAAAGCCCCGCAAACGCGTGCTCGGCGCTTTCGAAGGCAATAAAATCGCACACCACGCGCACTAACGCTAGAAATGAAACCGACCAGAAGCTCCCTAGTTTAACTAACTTTACAATAGTTACCCTCGCTGGCTCGGAGACATCGCAGAAAAAAAAAACGCGCCAACGCTGGTTTTGGTTTTCTATCACCCGTATCTTTTTTTCTTTTTTTTTTTCAAATTCAAATTCAGATTGCTGCGTCTCCAGGCGTACACTAGAGAGTTCCTCAAGACAAAAACCTGCCAAAGGCAGCTTGACGGGGTCTGATAATGTGTTTCATAAACAACAACTCAATAAAATAGAAAACAAGAAAAATCTTAAATAGTAGGCACTACTAGAATGACACAAAAAGAAAATAAACTATAAAAACTTTAATACTGAAAACATCAAAACCACCATTACAAATATACACATGTCAAGAACATTCAAATTGCCAGATGAAACATGAGGGTCAATCGGCCCTTCAAATCAGAAGTGCATATTTTTCGCTAAAAGTCATCTATGTATAACTTTAGGGATGTTGCAGTGGAGGTATTGGCAAAAATTATTTGTGCTCTGAGAATGAACCGCTAATTTTTTTCGGGACACCAGTAGGGATAGTGCTCTTTTAGTTATTTTGGAAATTGAGTATAAGGGATTTAAAAATGCTGTAAAAGAAAAACGAATAGAATAAATTAAATGGTATTCGCATATATTTTAGATGCCACTTACTTTATTTCTAGTAAAAAAAAAAGGTTCGGATTGATATTTATGCGAATATTTAAAATAAAACAAAAAGGTTTTTTTTTTTTTAAGCTTTGCGGTTGTGGCAAAAGTTGTAACTTTAGAGAATTATCATGTATACGACACGCGGGAAGTATTTATGTAATTTACTGACTAGTGGTTTCAGATGATATATTCTAAGCTTATAAATAGAACCATAAGTGATACTAAAAAAATTAGAACAAAAATGATGAACACATTTTGCTAATTATTTGTTAATTCAGACCAGCAGCCCTCTACATTGTCCCCTTTCCCACATACAAACATGCAAATACCTAATTGGTATAGCTTTTCTGTGGTTTTTAATTGAAGTTTGTTCAGCCCAAAAGACATACGTATATCACATGTATCAAGGAGAAAATGCAAAATATCATGAAAGGACTACAAATTTTGTAATTTAAAGTTTAACAAAAAAAGTACTCCAAAAACGTTGTTTGAATTTGTGATCGTGTGTGGCATCGACAGATTGCGAAATTCCAGTGAAAGCCACAAAATATATCTGAACCTCTCATCATGAAGTAAAGCTTTGTAGGTTCTTGGAGCGAACTCCATAGGCAAAAATAATTGTTTTGTCTGTTAAACCAGGCTTGGTATGGGTGTTAAGTGGCCATTTTTGATTGATAAAATTCGGAGTAAGACGATTTATTTTATTAGTGGTACTCCTCTTAATCGTCAATATATTTCTTTTTTACTAATTTATTTCGCTCATTCTGACAACTCGCCCCCACATTGTGCTCACTTCACATAACACTCATGCATTAACCACATTGGTTTAGCGTCAAAAATGTTTATCAGCGACACAGTTTCCAGTGTCAATATAGTGGACATGGTAACCCAGCCGTGACTATGTCGTGTGACACAACTCTTACTCGTTGTGGTTCTAACTGGTCTATCTGGGTGCCTGCACATCGCCACTGGCAAAGTATCCATATTATCAGATGTCCAAGAATATTGGCTTGCATCGTGCTTAAATCGACGATGTTCAACTGCACAACGTCGACAGGAGCGTCAGCGCAGTTTATATAGGCACGATGTAGTCAGAGGACGACCATAACACACCTTCCAAAGTCAGTATAGTGGACACGACATCATCAATATATTTGTAGCCCAAATCCTATTGGTGTGCTCTATGGAAGTACTTTGGGACCTACGTTATTTAACACTGATACGAATGAGTTAGGACATCTGCCACTTAAGTCAAACGTGTTTCAATGTGCAGGTGCAACAATATTAGGTTTATCATACGATAAATATTATGAAGCAATTTCTGTTTTTCACAAGGAGATGTATATAATAACTAGGTGTTTTGCGGCTAATTTTATTTTGGTAAATGCTGCAAAACGAGGCTGGTGTGTTTTAGATATCCGCACAAAGAGATTGTAATGTATCCAAATAGTTTCTTGCCCTCGGCAGCATGTCTCAATTGTAGATGTAAACCTTTAGAATACGATAGTTCTGTCAAGCATTTCGGTGTCTTTGGAGACGTGCCCGTGCTGTGGCTTGCGCAGATGGAATCTGTTGTAAAAAATCAAAGAGGTTGAAAAATCTCTGCAACACGAAAGTAGAGCGCAGCTTATGAGGAGGCGAAGGGGGGGGGGGTACGGATTGGAGGGTATGGCCCTCCTCCTCGCGTTCTCTCCTCCTCCTCCTCCCATTCTCCTCCCCTCCTCCTCCTTCCATTCTCCTTTTCCCTTCTCTCTCTTCCCTTTTCTTATCCTCTCTCCCCTCCTCCAACCCGCGTTCTCCTCCTTTGTTCATTCCCCTCCTCCGCACGTGACGTCAATTTTCCCGCTAAACCTAGTGGAGAAACTAAATTTGTTCATAGGTCACATGCACCAAGTCATATGACGTAATTTTCTCGCTAAATTTAACGGGGAAACATAATTGGTGTTGTGGTCACATGACGTTGATTTTCCCGCGAAATTTATCGGGCAATCGAGTTGCTCTTGAGGTCACGTAACCTCAATTTTCTCGCTAAATCTAGCGAAGAAACTAAATTTGTTCATAGTTGACGGGACACCATGTCATAGGACGTCATTTTTCCCGCTAAATTTAGCGCGGTTACGTCGACGCCGACGGCAAAGCCAACACCGCGAAACCAGAAAATGGGCGCCTCAGAGGCTCTAAAAACTGCGGGTCATATCTGCGTATGTATATAACAGTAATTGTAGAACGGCAAGCCTGAGAAAATATCAATCAACAATCTCAAACCTGCGCACATCGAATCACCTGATCCCAACTCACCGAGCACTTAGGTAGCCAAACCTGCACCCCGCAACGTCAAAATCAACAAGTTCCTGAAACTCGTTTTGAAAAGGAACATCTGTACATACTCGGGTCTTTGTTGGAATCACAGGGCCACAAATATATCCTCATGGCTATGGATCGTTTCACGCGATGGTACGAGGCCCTCTCCATACCAGACATCACTGCTCATATTGTCGTACAACCATCTCTACACAAGTGAATTTCGCGATTTGGAGTGCCAGCAACAGTCCGCACAAATAAATGCCGGCAAATCCCATGTGCATTCACCAATCCATCCGCATCTCTCATCGGTATCAACAGAATGAGAATCCCATCTTATCACCCAGAAGCAAATTGATTAGTTGAAAGGTTTCAAAGTGATCTCAAGACCGCACTCATTGTCCGAATGATCTCAATCGCACTGCACCGAATCGTTGTCGATGGTGCATTTGAGTATGAAAAACAGTTTTCAGAGATCAACTTTCATGCTTAGCCGCCCAAAATGGTTGATGGAATGCCACTTCGCATACCGCAGGATGCGTCATCTCTCCTAACAGAGTGATCATACCCTATCTATCCAACTCTTTTCACCGTCTCAAAGATGCTATTTCGCAATTACGCCCCACACCTACAAGACCCTCATCAACACGCACTGTTTTCGTTAGCTGCGACCTTTAACTAACCATCCATGTTTTTGTAGCACTGTGGGGTACAAAACGTCTGTTCATATTAACCAATCCGAGAAAAGCTTGAAGTGCGCGGCAGATTAAGGTTACGGATACCTTGATATCGAGTCCACTTTGATGTGGAATTGTCTGAGACCTTGGTGGTGAATTTGAAAGCTGAAAAATCAGACGCTCGTATCAGCGTACTGGCACTTAGAAGTGCTAATAATTCGACCATTTTCATCGAGTCGTTGGACGAGGTGGCGAATGCGATGTTTGTGTTCTTCTTGAGACTTGCTCGCTACAAGAATGTCATCCAGATAGGCACACACAAAAGGAAATCCTCAAAAGAGTTGATATAGAAATCGCTGAAAGGTCTGCGCTGCGTTGCGTAATCCAAACGGTATTCGAAGGAATTTAGAAAGTCCGAATGGTGTGGTTATTGCCGTTTCGGCAAATTTTCAGCGATGACAGGCGCCTGATTATATGCGCGGACAAGATAACTTAAAAAAATATGGTCGCGCCATTCAGAAATGACACAGCATCGTGGATATGGGGCGCCGCGTATCGATCAGGGATGGTTGCGTGATATAAAGGGCGATAATCCCTGTAGAATCGCCAGTCGACAAGTTTTGATTTTGAGACCATATGCAGTGCTGAAGCCCATGAACTGGAAGTGGAAGGTATAAAACCCACTTCGAGCATATGGTCGAACACCTCTTTGGCGGCATCTATAAATGGGATGTATTGTCGTCTCAATATGACGATTGACGTTATGTCTCACATGATTCGTGAATGTACAGGATCGTGCGACGAAAACTCTTACATAATGTCAATCTAGTACGAATCTGGCGGAACGAGCAATGGAGAAAGTCTGCTTGATTGTAACTGTGTGCGCATGCCTGAGACAGACAGGAGTGTAGGTTATCACTGAGGCGACGGTTGCGGATGTCTACTAGGAGGTTAAACCTATGCAAAAATTCTGCACTAAAGACAGGATACTGGCCATCTGCAAAAAAAAAAAATTCAACAAAAAATTTGACGCAGGTTTAGTCTGATCGTCAGTGTGCGGACTCTGTACGTGGGAATAGCGGTGCCTTTAGCTACTTAAAGACGCGAGGGTTGCGAGGGTCTTGAGTTGTTGGCGACAATAGTGACGCTTCGGTGCCGGTGTCAACAAGGAAATGCATATTTGTGTCCTTACCTGGGAGGTTGGACAGGCAAGGGCGATGATGCAACTAGCCAGGCGTACTCGTCGTCGCTGGTAGCTGGCGCTGGTGTTTCCCGGCGTGGAACAAGTGCATTTCCGGGTGGGGGAGCCGAATATATGATGACACCAACACTCTCGGTTAGAAAGACTGTGTGATCTGCTAATTCTGTGAGCTGGCGAGTTGTTTCTATTGTGTGATGGTTTCCGTGAAGGTCTAAGGGCAACCGCCATTTCCGTCAACTGATGTATGCGACTCTCCATGCTGGCGCAGAATTCAGATGGAAAATAAAAAAATTGCGCTGTTTGGTCGACCTCTGAGCGCGCGTCGTGGATGAGTCAAGGATGCGATCGGCTACCTTTGCGAGAACATCTAAAGTGGCTCTGTTCTGCTGACGCGAGCATCATACGGACGTCTTTGTGTAGACGCTGCTAAAACAGCAGCCGAAGGAGTGAGTCTTCAATGGTTTAGTATCCCAACACATTCCTCATCCGGCGCAGTAGCTGATATAAAGTTTTGTTTCCTGGCTATTCTATAGCCAGCAGATGTTGCAGCCGTCGCTGTTCAGATAGGCCCGTGTGTCGAACAAGTCCTGCCATAACGACTAACCTAATAGTGTTAGTCGTTATCTAATTCTAACACACATTTTATTTGGTAGCCTGACCCAACATACAAGCAGAATGCTGCTTTCGTGGACCTGCTGTTTCTATTTTTGTATGACTTGATGTGAAATAAAAAATATTAGTATTATTATTTAATTATCAGCATTAATATTATGAGCACTGCCCCTTCAAAGTCAGGTGCCTGCTGGGTCGGACGGACTGGAGCGGTGGCCCCGTCACTCTCGGCTTGTAGGCAGTGATGCCCAAGTTCGACTCGGAGTCTTTAACATCGCTTTATTTGTCTGTAGTGTGTTCCTTTAGTGTCGGTATGATTTTCCTCCTCGCCATCGTACGTGTTGAAGGGGCGTCTTCGCCGTCGGGCTCGATGACGCTGCCGGTCCTGTTGAGTCACTCCAGGATTCACTGGGCGCCGGTGGCCGCCGAGTGCTTCTACAGTGGGTCGCTTTCTTCGGTACAAGACCAAGGACGGTCAAGATCGGCTGAGACGCCAGCCCCGCAGAAATACGTGGCGAAAAGACCCTCGACAGGGAAATCGTCTAGAAGCGAACAGGTGACGACGGTGTTGTCGATGACGGCACTGGTTGGTCTTGGAGACCCGGAGTCGCGCCCAGACTCACCTTGGATGAAAGGGCCTCCTAGACTTGGTGTCTGGGCGTTGGCTGGTGTACGTGGGGCCACGATACATGCCGCGTCTGCGTTGAGGCACGTTGGGTAGCTGGTCAGGGAGCTCTCTGAGGACCTTGAACTCGAACCTGCACGGCTAGGATTGACTAAACATCCTATAGTTCCTTCCCGCGAAGAATTGGAAAAGTTCCAGTTTATCGGAGATGAGGCGCCCATGTTAGGAGAGCATGGCATCCCAAAAGAATAGGTACGGGTGGAGATACTGGAATTCGTGGATGTGTCTTCTGGGCGAGGTCGCGCAGAATGTTGTAGTCCTGGCGGGCCCTCGCTCCGATGATAGGTGGCGGGGGTTCCACTCGAGGCAGTTGGATCGCGTTTTTCCGGTAGAAAGAAAGAAGCCACACCTCCGGCGGGAGCAGAGGGTGGGCTCCGGCGATGCTGGAACCGATCTCGTGGCGCGTCTGTGGTTGTTTGAATTAACCGTGCTGACGTTCGAATAGCTCGCGTTTATAGTCCTTTGACAGGGACCGCTGAAACCATTGGCCGTATGGGGCGGGACCGACCAGAGCATCTGTGATAAAAAGCAGGGCAGCCTCTAAGGTTGAGGCGAAGGAGGCAGGAATGGCCTCCGCTTTCTGCTGGACGATGGCACCATGTCATCGACGGCCCAGTGCGTTGGCGCGTTCGACAAATAGGAATCCTTCTCCTTGCCTGTTTGTCTTGTCATGCTGGGATGCTCAGTCAGTGCCGGCGGCTAAAATTTGGTTCTAGTAGGGGCCTCGGCAAAATGAAAAAAGCGAAAAAAACTCTGGAAACCCTTGGGGCGTCTCCCCGCTCCTTCCGCCGCTTTCAGCAATTGAAGGTACTCAAATCAGAATTAAAAATACTTTTCCTAAAGACATCTAGAAATAAAAAAATGAAAGACATTTATAAATGCTTGTAATGTGGAATTAGAGCGCAGATCTAGAGAAGGAGGAAGGGAGGGTACAAAGGGGAGCGTATGCCCCTCCTTCTCCTCCGCACCCTCACCTCCTCCCATGCTCATCTCCTCCTCCATCCCCTCCTCTTACTCTCCTGCTCCTCATCTCTCCCTCACCCTCCCCTTCTCCCGCTCTTTCTGCTCCTCATTTCTTGCTCCTCCTCCGTTCCTTCCCCTCTATCCTTCTGCGTACCCTCCCCTCCTCTTCCTTCATACCCCTCCTCCTCCCACAGTTTCCCTGTCAAATTTAGATAAGAAACTGACGCCAAGTGACCTCAATACCAATTCAGTTTCCTCGCTAAATTTAGCGGGAAAAACTACGTCACATAAATTGGTGTCACGTCACATATGAAGAAATTCAGTTTCGCCCTTTGGGTGTATTATGTCATGTTTGGTGAGACCTAGTACGGTAACTGGAAATCTCAGAAAGCTCTAAATAGTTGACACTTATATAGATTCTGAGAGTTACTGATTGAAATATGTAAAGCATCGCGGAGGTTACATTCCCACGCGCGTCCCCGAGTGAGCGTGTGGGTGGCCGAATGGTTACCGCGCTTGGCTGTCGCGCGGAAGGTCAAAGTTAGATTCCATAGAGCGGAATGTTATTTTATATATTCTTTCAACTTGTCGTTCTCGTAAGTTCGAGAAAATTGTCGTCTGGTGGAGTTACGAATGTTCTACGCGCCGAAAGTTATACGCCGAATGTCCTAGATATCCAAGCGGCTACAAAAGGTGCTCCACGTGGCGAGCCGGAGTCTGCTTCGCCCCCGCTCTCGATCCTGCTGTTTCGCCAACATCGACGCCTGCAACGCTAACATTCATCTTATTTGTTTTTGGGCCAAGTTCGCCCAATTAAACGTTCAGTTTCTTTGGTTATTTGTTGCCGAATCTTTTGTTACTCGTGACATTTTAGTGGTGTTGCGGGGTAAGGATAGTCCATGTTTAACCCACCTTCAAGGACTCTTCAGTCAAGTATATACAAATTCCGGGAAAAAGACCTCTTTTCGAAGAACGCGAGAATCGGGGAGCCGTCACTTCCAGGGACTGCCCCCGCAGTTTGGTCAACCTCCAGAACCATCGAAGAAAGTCCAGCTGACGATGAACAGCCAGTATTCGCAAACCCCGGTAACGCCTTCCGTAATTTTTGTGCATGTCGCTCCACGTACACCAGCTCCATCCAGTGGCGACTTTCATGAAGACGAGGAAGATTGGCTTCGTCACTACGAACGCGTGGCAGGGCGCAACGAATGGACAGCTGAATAATGCCTGTAAAACCTCTTCAGTTATGCGCTGCATATCATTTGTCATTTCTGGCAATATATTTTGAGCCAAATATGCGCAAACATGGCTGACTGGAAGGTTTCTCACTAAAGGTCGGCACCGTTTTCCAAACAAATCGAATAGCGACAACATTAAAAATTTGTCATATTTGTCTATTAAAACATTACTTCCATGGACATATAAATAGTTTATTTGTCTTAAAAATATAAATATGTACCTCGCACTCAGACTTGTTGAAAGGTTAAAAAATTTTAGGGGACAATTAAATAAAAAAATCGGTCTCGAATTTTTTTTTAAATTTATAATGGAAGTTTCTTTTTGTGTACGTTTGTGTTTATTTATCAAAACATACTGAATATTTCTGTTACGTTCAAAGTTACCGAGCTGCCAACTTTACCTATCTCGCTAACATTTTTGCACAATGCCACAAAATTTATTTTTTGTTTTGTGTATTTTACGATTAGATATTTTTTATATGTGTATTCAGGCATTGTTCTTAAGTTGAAGTATTCTACTACTTAAAACAATACCCTCGTTACTCATCCTTGTTCTAGGAGTTTTAGCCAATCTTTTCTTTCACTTGTAATCAAAACTACTTATATTTTTATATAAAGAAATAGAAAAGTAAGAAGAGTGGGTCAAATTATATGCAATTATTTATTTCTATATTCCCGATAGAATAGGAATGTTCGAGCCACCAAGCATGTTAAACTGACATTCATGATGATTGAGGGTCGGGCTGCTCATGGTAAACCTGGACTTCAGTGCCAGACTTTCACTTAGACGTCCTGAAGAGTTTAAAAAAACATATGTGTGAATAATAATTCGAGTAGAATAAAACAATGTATATTATAAAATTAGAAAAAAGAAAAGACATATCGAGTAAAGATATCGAGCGCACTAGTTGCCCGTGTTGGCAGGAACGTGTCTTGGGACGAAACTTTTCTGACACTCTTTAAACCAGACTGACGAATTCCTCTAAGCACTCACATGAATTGCAATATTTCCAACGAGTGCGCAAAGATCGGTCAACTCCGAACGCGGCAAAAAGGAAATGCAGGAACTGATTGACACTCTCGCATGGCAGCAGCGTTCCGGGAGTAGAATCGGAAAGCCCTTGTGGAGTAAGTAAGAGTCCGGCTCCATGGTTGTCTTAGTACAGGTACATGGCAGCGAGCTCCTCTTGAAACCGCAAAGAAAACTAGACATGAATTTATCCCAGCAAAACTGTCAACAATCACGTTGCCGGGGTATTTAAAGAATGGCATTCGACCAATTTCGAAGCTGTTTTCTTACCTTGCATCGTTCTACGCGACAAATCAAAAAGCAAAGCCAAGCCGCAAGGCCTGAAGACAGGTACGACCACTCATAAAACCAAATTTAGAGCCGCGAGGTTTGAAGGGCATCTATTGTAACCACGTGTCTATGCGCAAGCAGTTTGCAGATGAATATGCTCTGTCTAGCTTGTGGCACCGGTGGTTAAACAGCACTTTTTGCAATATATTATCGTCACCTGGAGCCAACGCTGGCGTCAAAAGCGAAACGCCGCAACCCCTAAATCCGACGGGCGCCATACTAACAGCACCGAAATAATTAGCGCGAAATCAGAAAGGCGGCAGCTCAGGCTGAACGCAAACTGTACAAGCTGGTGGGGGCCCGCCAGTCTGTGGATGACCGTGGACGACGTAACCATACTAGATTCTTTGGAACAGTCGGTTGATAATTTTTTATTGTTTTTTTTATCAATTTAACACCAGCGCTAACACACTTTCGGAGTTATTTTGAAACGCGACTATGCGGTTTGTTGTGCGATAAATTCTAATATATGCTAAAAAATTTAAACCAAAATCCTTGGATTACTCGAGAAGGTATTCATGCCAAACGAAAACTCAAGCCGAAGCGGAAATCAAGTTCACAAACAAGAAATAAGGTCTGTATTTCTCGCATGAGTCAAGAACTGAAGCGGTTGGTGAAAAAATGTAAGGATAAATTTTATAATAAAATGCTTAAAACATTTAACTGTGAGGCGCCCGGTAAGTGTAGGCGATATATTAATCCATCAACAAAATCACGCTGTGAAAGTAATCTTAATATCAATGAAGCTCGCGTTGAAAATATGAATTATTTTTATGCTATACTTTTACTTGTGATGATTCAGCGTTGCGAACTTTTAGTACTTTTTCGAATGGTCCACTCATCAAAAACGTAAAAAGACAGGAGGAAGCTTTTTTCACTTGTTACCTAACATCGATATAACAAAACGCCCGAGGAAAAATAAAGTTTTTGAATCACAAGAGTTGGAGTGCTTCAGACGTCAGTAGTTATCGCCCCATTTCACTCACTTGCACATGTTCTAAGTTACTTGAACCTATAGTATCTAAACACCTAATATTTTATCTTGAATATTTAAAGCAGTTGTTCCGATTTAAAGACTGCTTTCGGAGAGGGCTTCCCACAACAACCCAGCGGATCAAAAACAGTTCATGATCTCTCACAGACTATTATTTTCCGTGGTCAAACTAATACAGTGTTATTAGAGAGCGTTTGATAAAGTGGCACTTTTAAAACTGATACTGAACATCAACTCAACTTTTAACAGCCGCCACGCGATGGTTTTTGTCTTACTTTTTCATTAGCGAACAGTAGGTAAAAGTTGAGTTTGTCAAACTAGCCCTTTAAAGAGGCTTCAGCTGAAGCCTAGGGTAGGGCTTTGGGCCCCCATGTTCTTATTTTTTTTAAATGATTTACACAACGTCCTTAAGCTATTTGCTGTATTATTTACAATACCTTAGAATCACCGGACGACCAGGTCGTGCTCAATTGCGTATTACACAAAAAAAAAGCTGTTGTAAAATAAGTCTGACCCAGAAAAAATCTGTCTGTCAATAACTAAAAAAACAAATGTTTTTTTTCCTCATGAATATAGCATAATGAGAGCGCGATTACAATATCAATGAATGTAAATACTTCGGATTAACATTTACCTCTGGCCTACGATGGAATCTCCATATTAATAATGTTTTCAAAAAGGCTAGCAAAAGTTATGGTGCCTGAGGCGAAACCTAGCTAGCTCAACACCTAAAACAAAAAGACTTGCGCCTAAAACTTTGTCGACTTGTGTCAA
>JAZHYW010000911.1:0-42570 GCA_037355805.1 Ixodes ricinus
AGTCTGCGAACTGAGAGACAAATGTTCAGTATATAGCAGACAACAAGTACTTCTCAATTTTTTACAAGAGGACGTGATTGACATTACAGTTAAACCGCAGTCAAGATAAAATTCCTAAGTACTTTACAGATTCATAAGACTCAAGAACTGCCCCACTAGATACAGTTTAGTTATGTAAAAGGAAAGGGGAAATCAAAGACGACATATTAGAAGTTATAAAACAAATGGATTGTCTTGGCATTAACGTCAAAAGATTTCGTTGAGGCAATCATGACTACTGTTGCAGCGCATTACAGTGAGCAGGCATATCTTGAGAAGTTAATATATTGATATGTTACGTATCATCCACCTTTTGATAAAGTTTAACAGAAGAAAAATAGAAATGTATCATTAACAAAATGAAATTAAACGAAAATAGGAGTGGAGATAGGATGGTAGCAGGGTACGCCGCGTAATGTTGTTCGCGGGCTCCCGTGTAGCTGCAAGAACTACAAGTTGTCAGCGACCTGAAAGGTATGGCGTTGAAAGAAAAAAAACGGACCAAAATCTCACATGGCTATAAAGCTTCTCAGAGGATAGAATGACTGGTATCAAGGCTTTAGATATATCTTAAAAGAGCACAGCAAACAAGATGTTTTCAAAATATAGAAAACAATAAATCAGAAAAGTCTTTGACTTAATGGTAATGTTCCCTTTCCTTGAACAAAACCAAACTGACTCGGTGAAGCCTTTGTACTGTGTATACCGAAATGATGTCATAGTATGGAATATATGTTTTTCAAGTTATTTAATATTGTAAACTAGAGATATTAGGCGTGAATTTTCAATCTTACTTCCATACCACGCCTTTGGTAAGGGCCATGCTACCAACGATTCTTTAGTTCATCTCAGATAATGCAACTCGTAATAAAGCCGTTCAACATACGAAGTACATGTAATAACCTCAAAATTTCTAGAGATAGTAACTCCAAGATACCGTCATTTTGTGGGTGGTTTATGAAACTGATAACAATGAGTCTAAGTCTGATTCTATCACAGGCGGAAGGAAAAGGCTGTTACAACACACAAAGTCATAGGAGAATCTCATTATATACACAGAAAAGGTGCAAAAAAACTATTAAAATCCCTTACAACCGTGGGAGATTAGAGCCAAGTACCTTTTTGGCATATCGATTAGTTTCCGGAGGTATTATGCGAAATTCGTTGACGAGAAGCCACGTTTTACGTATACGAGGCTAGAAATTCTGAAAACTTTTAAAGAATTATTCGCTTAGCTGAACGAATCATCGCTACTATTCATATTTCTACAGGATGAAGTTTGATTTAAGCTCCATTGTAGGAGCGCGCCTATGCCGAGCCCAAAGTTTATTTTCCGTTATTGCTGCCAGTATATCTGCATTCAACCAGTAGTGGTCAGGCCGGCGTCTTTTAACGTATACTTCTTTTCTGGAGGAAACGTCAAATGTCTTTATAACCTGCAAAACTTTTCATGGCAATATCGTAGATGTAACTGAAGCTGGAAAGGAGTCATTCCAGTCAAAGAAGAAACAAAGGCCATCAAGCTTGAAGAGATCAAAGACGGACATTTTTAGCACCCGCTAATAGCAGGATGAGACTATCACGGGAACCAACGACGCATCAGCAAAATAGTGATCCAGCTAACTAAATGTATTAACTGCTGATGGACTTTTACAGCGAAAGTTCTGATGTATGGTCTATGCAATGTCAACTGCCAAAGTGCTCTGCAACTACTCAGTGAGGCTGTTATCAAGTTAAAATCCGTAGCAGAAGAGTGTTGAGGTAAAGATTTCTTCTGGAGACTTTGACGGGATTAGGTATCGATGTTCGTCTCTAAAGTGCATATTTGCTTCGATAATGGTGCAATACCGAAGTGCAGCATTTATCAAAATAATCCAAAAAACATCGGACGTTTTCCGAAGGCATTCTATATATTGCTAAATATCTAGCTCTGAGTTAATCGCATTCACGTGATGTTGATATAGCCATTCAGCATAGGCTGAAGGTTACAACAAGGTTAGTGACGGACCAGTGTCATGAACAAAACTACTATATCCACCCTACAGATGGATGATGTTGAATATGCTAGCGTATCTGTAGGAAAAATTGAGTTGTCTTCTGCTACAATCCATTCAGAAGAACAAAAACATCAACTAAAGAGACAAATTTCTAGCACGGATACTGCAATTAATTTAAATTGCTTGTAGAGCTCTGTATTTATATATAACTGTACAAAACGTCCTTGTAGGTCTTCAAACTACGAGACCGTTAAAATCTGACACTTCAACAAAATTCATCGTAGGTGTCTACAATACTTGTCGATGTCAGCTATGGTTATTACAGATAAACTCCAGTCTCAATTTTTCTGTAAATATACTGGCCCCTTTTCTATAATTGCTTGGGCCTTGCCTTTCTGCCTCTTGCCCGAACAGTTCTTTGTTGTTCAGTGGGAAGTTGTCATTGAAGTAGAAACTGGTGACAACCTCCTGACTTGTAGGCAAAGTGTACATAACTTAGCATCATCCAATTTTTCTCTTGTTGCAGAAATGAAAACAGAACTAGGACTAATTCCGTCACAGCAACAACAGCGTGGGCATTCTTGGATATCAGAAGGGTAGAGCAGATTTATCGATTGAGCACAGCTTACTCTGAAACATCAGCTATGCTGACCATCAGGTTTTTCATCAGAAATTATGGCAAACCATTTTATCTAAATGGAAGACGAGTACTGCTCACTCTCATTTATTCAGCTTGAATCCATAGTAGAGGATCACTGTAGCTTGAGACCGAACTGTGGCTTACAGGGAGAAGCCAGTTTTGGTTGAAGAGTTTTACCATAGTTCATTGGAGTGTTGCCTGGTAGGAGAAGTCCATGTGTGCAGAAGAGAATCCACCTACGGCATGGAGGTCCTTAACATTGACAGAGTTTATCGTAGTAGCTTCAACAGGAGAGGCTCGTCAAGCTTGGCGAGGGAAGCGTTTGCAGCGGTGTTTTGACTTTCAGGAAGTAGGCTTCCCTAGCTTTACATTCACAGTACAGCAGGCGCCAAAAAGCCCGTTTCCTTGGATGAACTGCATGATGGTGTAGGTCTATGGCTATCCTTGCTGATGATCTGCAGACCCACTTGTCTCTCACCTTACCGTGCCGCTGTGGTGTTAACGTCGAATCGCAAGCACCGGCTTCCTGGGCTTCAAGATATTGCTTCCAGTTCGCACTACGTTCTGGTGCTTTCCATGTTCGATCGCGTAGACGCATTCCCATGCCTCATGGAATATGGCGATCGAAAACTGGTCGGAAGAAAATTCTCGAGTCGGTGGCAAGAGCCTGGCAGAGCTACGGGCCGCCGTGCGATGTTAAAATACGCGAAGATCGTCGTGCTGGGGCTTCCATTGGTATATGACCGCAAAGCCCGGTCGAGTGATCGCCGAAGCTAACTTTCGTGAGTCAAAGTTATACGGCGCTGGTCGAGCAGGTCTTAAGCCCAATTCTGAAGATTCACAATTTGACCCATTCATTTTTAACTTTCATCTCCTTTTTATAAATGTTGCCATTCTTAAAATATACATTGAGGCAATCGAAGGCGTTGCCAGTGACTTCTTCTAATGTAAACAAGGTCTTTTTTTATTATTATTCATATAACAACAACGCCTTTAGGAGCATTCAAAAAACTTTTAAAGTGCACGAGGCAAAAATAAAGCCAACAAATAGCTTGTGTGATGCACTAAAAAAACGAAAAGAAAAAATTGATATAGCCGTGAATAAGCAGTGTAAGAAGTGCGTACACACATCAGTCGAACAAACTGAAAAAGTTTCCAAATATTACAAAACTGGATGTTATACATACACACTCATACAATGGTACACATCAAGTGACATCTCATCCGTGAAGTCTCAGCATTCTCTTCAGTTGGCTGGTAGATTTATGTATGCGGAGCTGGAAAACCAGATTATTAAAGAGTTTAAGGCTTTGTCACAAAATTCTCGTGTATACCGTCATATCTTGTTCAGACAGGTATCTCGAAAGTCTGCAAGCAGAAGCAGGCAAGAGGCAACGTTTTTCTCTTGATTGGTCTGTCCAAAAATAACGTAGAACCATGTAGTTTTTAGATAAAGTGTTTTAGAACTGGAAGTATACCAACAATGAAAAGATCGATACCATCAGAAGTTACGCCTGCAAAGCTGCAAAATACACAAGTACAGTCAATTTTCTCATTATAGCTCCAGACGGTTCAAACATAACGCACACGTAGCACACTATGTAAAGAGCTATGGTGACGAATCTGGCTGCGAAGAGGCATAAATGATTTATTATATAACAGACAACAAAGTACTCTCAATTTTTACAGAGGGACGTGAGTTGAGCATTCCAAGTTAAACCACGGAAATCAAATAAAATTCCTAAGTACTACGAATTCAACAAAAACTAAAGAACGCCTTTAAGATACACAGTTGGAATTATATGAAGAGTAGAGATGGCATATTTAGAGGATTACAAAAACATATAGTTGGTGCATTTTACGTTAACGTCAAAAGATTTCGTTGAAACCAATCCATTAAATGCCAATACATTTACATTTAATGGGCAGCATCGCTAGGATTCATATGTGAGGCAACATTGCAATATCATCTGCATATTAGATAAAGTTTGGCTTTAGGAAAGAAAAGCAGAAATGTCATTAATCAATTAAATGGAGTGGAAATTAAGTTAGACAGCAGGGTACGCCTGCCAACAATGTTGTTCTGTTCGCAGGCTCCATGCAACTGCAATCTAGAAGATTTATTGAGCGGCAGAAAGATATTTTAGCGAAAAAAACAATTTTGAAAATCGCTAGCACCAGAAGGTGAATGGCTAACAGTATCAAAAGGCACGATATATCTAAAGAAACCCTGGCATAAACAAGATGCTTTCAAAACCAGAAAGCAATAAATATCAGCGTATCAAGCAATAGCGTATTCCTTTCAACAATCTTACATGACTGACTCGATGAAGGCGGCATTAGCGTATATCTAGGAAATGATGTCATAGTATGGAATATATGTTTTCAGAAGTTGCGCGATAATTGTATAAGCTGAAATTGGGCGGTAATTTTATAATCTGCTATACCTGGTGGGGCATACTACTAGCGGTCTTTAGTTAATCGGAATGATACAACTCATCATCTAAAGCGTTCAACATGCAATACATGTGTAAACTCATTCTACGAAGATATTAACTCGAATACCGTCGATATAGTGATTTTGATGGTTTGAAACGATAACAATGAATGAATCTGATTCTATCATAGGCGGAAGGAAGCGGAGGCTGTTACAACATTTCGAAAATCGCTGAAGAATCTCGTCGTCTTATTTTGCTAGAAAAGGTCGCAAAAAAGCCTTAAAATCCCTTTAGCCATTGTGAGATTAGAGCCAAAGTACCTTTTAATACATTATCGATTGAATTTCGGGAGTGACCACGAATTCGTTGACGAGAAGCACGTTTTACACATATGCAAATAAACCTGAAGACTTTGGTACATTAATGGCTGGACGGAATCATCGCTGTAACCATATTTCTACAAGTTTTGATTTGATTTAAACTCTTACATTGTTAGGAGCGCCTATGTCGACCCAAAGTTTATTTTTTTCGTTATTGCTGCCAGTATATCTGCCTTCAACCAGTAGTGGTCAGGCCAATCTTTAACGTATACTTCTTTCTGGAAGAAGCATCAAAATGTCTTTATAACCTGCACAAACTTTGGTAAATATCAGTAGATGTAGCTTATTGGAGAAAGTCATTCCAGTGAAAAGGAAGAAACAAAGATACATCAAACTTAAGTCAAGGCAGATATTTTATGCCAACACACTGCTGCTATTCAGAGATTGAAGGACTATCAGAACCAACGGCATCCAACAAAATAGTGATCAGCTAGCTTCTGTGTGATAACTGCTGATAGGACTTTTGTGAAAAGTTCTTAGATTAATGTAAAGTCTACGAAACAACCAACCTGCCAAAGAGTCTCTTCTCGAGTGGGAGCTGTTATCAAGTTGGAAATCCATTATGAAGAGTGTTAGAAGGTAGATTTTACTGGAGACTTTGACGGGATAGGTATCGATGTTAAAATCTCTCAAATTTTATAAATGATCGTAATGATTTGCAAACTGCCGAAGTGCAGAATCAAACTTAATCCAAAAAACATCGGACGTTTTCCGAAGGCGGTCTATATATTGCTAAAATACAGACAGAAGAGTTAATCGCATTCATTGATGTTGAGGCGCAATACATTAAACATTTGAAAGGGTGTACAACAATTCAGTGACAGTTAGGTGTCATGATTATTGCTATCCCTCCACCCCTACAGAGATAGGCTGATGTTGAATATGCTAACTTATCCTGGCAGAAAAAAGTGGAAGTTCTTAACTTTCTCTGCACAATATTAATTTACAGAAGAAAAACCTGAAAAAAGCATCAACTAAAGAGCAAATTTTGCCACAGAGTACCGGAATTCTTCCCGGATTCTTATTGAGGCTCCTATTCCATATATATGCTGCTAAACGTCCCTTGTAGCGGTCTAAAACTGCAAAGACCGTTAAAATCTCCAGACACTTCAGCAAAATTTCATCGTGAGTCTATACAACTCTTGTCGATGTCATTACTTCCAGTTGATACGGACCCGGCTAAATTCTGTTTTCAGCAAATCTGCGGCCCTTTTCACCGCTTTCTCCCCGAATTTGCCAGCCTTGTCTTGCCTTTCTGCTTTTAGGCGGATTTCTTTGTTTGTTCAAGGCAGGGTTGTCATTGAAATGCGGGCTTGATGCGTGGCACCGCTACAAACGCTTAAGCGGTATTGCCGCCCTTGCCGCGCCTCCAGTTTCGCTGAAAGCGTTATCGAAGAAAAACCGAACTTCATTAATATGATCTCCGCCCAGCTGTGGCGATACGATTTGCTGGATGTCAGAAGGGTAGAAACGAGTTATCGATTGACAGCTTACTCGCAGCTCAGCTATGTAGGTAATCAGGTTTCATCCAGAAGAGTATGGCAAACCGTGCAGCTCTACTGGTGAAGACGAAATTGCGCAACACTGTCATTTCGATCAACCTGAATCCGTGAGATCCTGTAGCTTGAGACTGGCTGTGGCTTGGGCCCGGGATTTCAGTTGAAGAGTTTCACCGCTAGTTCATTAGATGTTGCCAATTTGGAAAGTCGCCATGCGAAGAAATTACCGACGCGCGGTCATGGCATATGTTGTTCCTCATGGTGACTCGGAAGCTCGTCAAGTTTGGCAGGCGTTGCAGCGAGTCGACGCTGACTTTCAGGAAAGTAAGGCTTCGCTGCATTCTGTTGATGCCAGCTGGAGCCACCGCATCAAAAAGCCCGTTTCGCGGATGAACTGCTTGTTGGTGTACTGGGATCCCCAGCTATCCTTGCTGCGACGTCACCGAAACCCTTGTCTCTCTTTGCGTGCCCATGGTGGCAAGCGTCGAATCGCAAACACCGGCAAAACTTTCAGATGGTAAGCTGCTCTGCGATTCGCACAGACCAGGTGCGCAAAATATCTGGCTGGATGCTGACGCATTGTACACTCAACCGTTGGGGCCAACAGCGTCCGCGGCTTCGAATCCGACGAAGAAAATTCCTCAGGTGAAGGTGTGGAGTACTGCGCAAATTGCAGGCCGCCGTGCGTGTTAAAACTCACCGCGAAGATCGTCGTGCCGCAGAACTTCGATGGGCAATGACGCGAAAACGAGTCAGGTGATCGCTGAGGCCTAACCGTGATTCCGAGGTTATTAAAAAAGATGTTGTGTTAGCTTGCAGGACGTTCGCCAAATGAGATGACAATAAGCTATTTGGGATTTAAATAACGCCCGATATATTTGTAGTTTTATTTTTTTCAGGGAGAATGGCCCTACAATATGTAAGTACTCCAACAATTCTGCATAATTTATTGACGACCTGGTTTATGTGTTTATCCCATTGTAAGATTTCCGAAAAAATAATTCCTGATGTTTTATGATCTTTCACTAATTCAATCGATAGGGATTGAAAATGGAGAGTTTCATTTATATTTACGTGTTTTCTGAACGATTTGAATAAAATTGTCTTTGTTTTTGTTTCCTTAATATATAAACCATTCGTTTGCAACCACAAAAAAAAATATCTAGAGAATATAAAGTTTGCTTTGGTTGTTAGGTTATCCTCATTCGCGTCACTGAGGAACAGACTGGTGTCCTCGGCATGCAAGGCAAAAAGGACAATTCCGGAAATATTCACAAGATTATTGATATAAATATTAAAAAGCAACAAACCCAAAATGCTACCATGTGGCACGACGTACTTTATCTTTAACAGTGATGAGAAATGTCCGTCGATCATTGCAGATTGCCTCTGTTCATTTAAGTATGAGGATAAATGTGAAAGTGATGTACCCCGTATACCTTATCTGCTTAGTTTTTGTCACTAAATACGTTATGATTGAGGCAACCAAAAGCTTTACTGAAATCAAATAAAAATTCCAAGTGTCAAGAGTTTGCTTTCTATATTCTGTAATATGTTCTCTTTCTTTAAAAGAAGTGCGTATTGGGTAGATTTTTCCTTTTAAAGCCAAACTGGGATTTTGTAATTACAGAGTGTTTCTGGAAGAAATCTATCAAGACAACAACAAAAATAATATTTTTAAGCAGTGATAGAGTGTAGGCGAGCTGGTAATTAACCGACTTCTTGTAAACCTTGATATGGGGATAGCAGACATAGACTGGACGTCAGTTATGTTACAAGCAAACATTGGTGACTCCTACGATAGGTAATCGTCCGTTTTTTTATCGTTCCCCATCTCAGGGTTTACCAGATGTCGAATACCTTTGAAGTGCCTTTGAAGAAACAGACAAAACGGATATTGGTCTATAATTTGACAGGACATTTCTGTCGCCACACTTATACAGGGTTTTTTTTTTTAACTGCACCAAATATTTAAATAAAGGGGGGAAAAGTTTTATGAATGCGGTTTTCACTGCGTGTTTATATGGAATGGCGGACATTAGATGGGGATATAACCATCATTATTATCAGACTAATGAACTAAAATCCATTAATTAACTTTTTAATTACTGTAATTAGGATATATGTTTATATTACGAACTTTGAGGCAGTCATATGCCAAGACTGTTCCATTTTGTAGAATTCGCGTAACCAGCTTGTGTACCGCGATATTCGTCCACGAATTTTGCACTTTTATCCGGCTAATGTAGCAAAGTTCGGCTATAGTGGCCACTTTCGTGGGTTTGCCGAATTGAGCGGATAAAAAGTAGGATTAAGTAGAAAATTCGGGGGCAGATATCTTGGAACACAGGCACATTACGCGAGTTCTACAAAATGGAACAGTCTTGGCATTTGACTGCCTCAAAGTTCGTAATATAACATATATCCTAATTACAGTAATTAAAAAGTTAATTAACGGATTTTAGTTAATTAGTCTGATAATAGTGATGGTTATATTCCCATCTAATGTCCGCTGAGCCATATAAACACGCAGTGAAAACCGCATGCATAAAACTTTTCCCCCTTTATTTAAAAATTTGGTGCAGTTAAAAAAAAACACGCTGTATATCGCTGACACTTTGGCAAGTTTCATTCTTTTGTGGAACTTTCCGCGTGAAAAACACAAACTAAAAATATGTACAAGGCATGGCGTAATTACATCGAAAACAAATTTAATTGGTTTTATTTGAAGGTCATCAATATCACAAGTTTTGCTGTATTTTAGGACCGTAAATACGCGAAAGACTTCATGTTCGCTTGTTGGATTAATAAACAGGGATTCACTAATCGTTCGAGAAATTCCATTTACTGCAGCCCCGCAGTTTGAACTCGGAGCCAGGTTCACAAAGTGAGAGTTAAAACACTCAGCAGAGTTAAAACACTCAGCCAGCAAGGCTCCAGACAGCAAACTTCCATTTACCTCGAGTTACCCTAAATAATCATGTTGTCTTCCACGCTGGAGAATATCATTCAACGATTTCCAGACAACAACTGGACTTTTTTAACATTTACTGAATAATTTTTTTTTAGTAATCACATTTGGCCTTTTTCAGTTCCGATGTCAGAGCATTACGATACTTCTTAAATACTATCAATTTATTAGGTCCCTTTAACAAAATTTTTGTACAAACGAGTTTTATGCATGGTCGTTTTAAGGCGCAGAAATCCAAGACTTTTGGGGTATTTTTTTTCACGCAGTAATCGTTTTATAAGTAAAGCATCTGTCGAAGACATTTGTTTTAAATGCTAAGAAACCTATCGTAGGAGTCACCAATGTTTGCTTGTAACATAACTGGCGTACAGTCTATGTCTACTATCTCGTTTTTTAAACGACAGTAAGTTTTGATCAGATATGTGCTGGAAAGAAAGAAGAAATAAACAAAAATCGGAGCATGATCACTAATGTCGCTAGAAATTGTGCAAGCACTGTTTACTTGTGTACCTCCATTTTTAATAAAAAGGTCGATTATACTTTTCGACGAATCAGTGGTTCTAGTGGGCGACGAGATAACGTTTGAAAACCCGTAAGAAGCTTATATAGTCTTATTTAGTTGCAGTGACGGACTCGAATATTTTTGCATGTCAACATTAAAATCACTTCCTATGATAGCTGATAAATTATTTGTAGACGCAAATCCTAAATAACTGTGCAATAAAGAAAAAAATTAGCCGAAAATGTTAAAGGCGAACGATAAACAACCAAAAAGTCTATTTTCAGTCGTATCTTTTCAGCATTGTCACGAAAGTCTTTTCAAAATATGGTTTATATTTTGGTGTTTGTCGCATTAGCCGGTCACAACGAGAAGTTGCTGTTTCACGCTGAACTGGAGTCTTGATTTAACATAATTGAAACACCACGCCCTCTGCGTCCACTTTTATTTAGAGAAAAATTATTATAGCCTGGTAAAATTAACATATCTTGTTCAGATTGATACCAAGTCTCGGAAAACATTATTGCGTCGAAGTTAATTTACACATCTCAAAAAGAGTGACAATGTCATCCCCTTTGTTTCTTGTGGAGCGGGCAGTGAGAGGAAAAACAGTGATATCTTCTGCACTAAATCAAGTATCAATATTAGTCGGTAACAATAATTCGTAATAGTTCATAAACAAAATAAAGAAGCACCAGCTTTAGAAATATTCTAGCAAATTTGGACAAGGTCATAATCCTCATGGGTGATAGTGGCAACGGGAACGCCATCAGATTTCTTCGCCAGGATTTTGCAGTTTCGGACCCAGACATATCACCATTTACACTCTCGCTTTCTAGCCTGGGTCATTCCCACTTGCCGTTTCAGAGGAGGACATAAGTGTTCATTCACAAACACAGTAGTGGCTGTATCGAAGCCAAGGTCGCTAGTACTCATTCGTTTCTTTTTCGCCTTTTCAAGAATCAGGTCGCGCCCGTGTCCGTGCTGAAACTGCACGATCACGTTACTTTTTGTAGGGTCTTTAGTTTGCATAAGGTGACATATGTCTATGTTCGAAATCGCAATGTTTTCACACACCAGTTCGTCGATATAACTGACTAGATTCATAACCTTCTCATTATTGTCTTGTGGAATCCCCTTCATCTCCAGGTTCCGATTACGGGAGTACTGCTCGCATGGAATCAGTCTGAGTTCAGTTTCTCGGGTGCTCTTGAGCATGACGTCATACTTTTCTTAAAAACAGACAGTTTTTGTTTGTTTTTTCAGGCTTAAGTTTGCATTTTTGGTTGCCTTCAGCTTTGCTTTCATGTCCTCGTAATCTTTGTTGATAAATTCCATGCTAGTCTTCATGCCCTGAAGTTCCGTCGGAACGGTACGAAATTCCGTCCTGAAATCGACTTCAAATGTCTCCCGAAACAACTTTTGTTCTTTTCTTAGGGAGCTGTGCAACAATTTTAATGTTGAAAGAATTTGCATCTTCTACTTTTGACATTGTTTATCTTGTCACAAAAGACAGAAAACACATTTCCTTCCTTCAAAATGATGCGATTTCGCCGCGTAATCGCGAGACAAAAATTAGAATATTTCCCGACCTGCAGCCGCGAGCGGCGGCCATGAGAACCACGCGGCATGACGTATATGGAGGACTCATAAAAAGATAGCAAGTTGTGCAAATACCTGCTCAATAAAAGGTAATTTTTTTATAAATCTTGTCGTTCCAACATAAATATAAATGCGTCAAAAACCTGGTATCATCGACAAAACTTTTAGTGTACGGAGTTTTAGTGGCGCCATCTATCCGAGGTCCACAAAACCGTCAGCTCTATCTGCTACCGCGAACAGCCGCCAGAAGCCGGAGGGAGGGGGACAGGGCCGGACGGGTATGGCCGGACCCGGACGTTGGCACTTTCCTCCTTTCGCCATGTGGACCACGCTGCGCAAGCACGTGGTCACGTGGTCGCGAGCGGGTGAGTTATCGCTGTTCACTGCTGGCTCTAGAGAAGAGCTTCACCAGAACCCCGCGCGTCCCTTATGCACGTCACAGCGCACGTGACTCGGAAGATGGTGAAGGAGTTAGAGGTGCCAAAACCCTCGATCTTTGTCAACTTTTAAAATAAAAACTGAGGCATGCAGGCAAAGGCTTTTTTTTTTGTTCTTTACTTCAGAAAGGTCTAAGACACCAACTCCTAAATTATTTAAGCAAAGCACTGAAATTGCTGTGCAGCTCTTTAAGTTCAGCAAGCAATTTAGTTGTGTCTTTGGTCATGACGAAAAGAAGGCTCAAAAATAATAATTTAGACAACAAAAACAGGGGGACAACAAAACGCTTGGCAGTAGCGGCGGCAGCAATACACAGTGGATAAACAAGGCAAGCAACAATAACCAACCTGCAGTGGTCGCGCAGATTTTTATAAACGATGTCTCAGCGAGTCGTCGCCACTGCTAAAGTGCCGAAAAGAAGATTAGCGCCTCTTCTCTCTTGTAGATAGGTGTCGCTGGGGCGACAGTCAAAGATGGCCATTAGCAGCTGCCCACGTCGCCCGCGCTCCGTCGAAGATGATTGGCACGTAGTTGATTACGCGCTGGCTTTCCTTGTTGTTGATCGCTCAGTGAAGATGCATAAAAACCGCCTCGTTCCAGGCGGTATCAAAGGCAGCCTGCAATGGTAGCGTAGATTTTTGCGAAAACGATATCTCAGCGAGCCATCGCCACTGCAAAAATTCCCATGATACAATAACAAATCAACAAATTAACTCCGAAAAGAAAAAGTTTTTTCTTTTTATCAAATTTAAACAAAATATTGTATGCACCCAGATCTGTTTTTGAAACCATAAAAGATTGTCATTTTGAAGATGCCATTTATTTAAGAGCGACAGAATGTTATATTGAAGAGCCCGGCCCCTTCAAATGGCGCGCGTTTTCATTTTACTAGCATAGCGAAACTTATATATAAGACTCTGTCTGAGTTGAGCTTTACAAAATACATAAAACTTTTTGCGAAACGGCGTTCGCGTGCCATTTTTCAAATGTGTGCGTTTGGAATTATAATTTTAGGAGGCGTGACAAATGTGCTGGTTCTTACGGCCGCTTCATGAATTGTTGCGATACGTAAACGTGTATCGTTTCCTGACTATTTCTCTCTGTCCATCACTAGCAAATGAATGGTTACCGCGTGAGAGTTTGCATCACGTCCGCTAAACGCTAAAACCGCTACATCAACACCTGTAAACGCAGTCGCGCGCAGTCCTGGATCTAGAAAAAAATGTAACATATATTAAAATTCAAAATATGTGAAATCAAAACTGGTGTATTTATATGTTTATTATTAAAAAAGATGCCCGCGGTAGCTTCTTGTTGAGGAGATGCAGCCACCGAATATATCATTTATCACCTACGAGAGAAAACGCTACCAGTCGAGAACAATTTCATGGCGCTGCCTTTCGGAATCTTTCCGTGAATGCAGTGTCAAGACGTCATTACTCATAAGGCAAAGAAAATATTTTCTTGTGTATTTTTTTTTATTGTCTTGTAAACCAGGGGCCAGGTTTTCTTCATTTTTTTTTCCTTTTCTTATGAATGTTTATGTATGCCATGCGTTTCAGCCAAGACTTTCCGAAATTCCTAAAGAATAGTCCATCAAAAAAATCTCTTTTTGGGAACTGCCAGCCAGGGTGGACGTCAGGGATAGCAAAAAGTAAAGCACACAAGGTCTCGAAGTAGGAATGGTTCGGCTGTTTTCAGGCATTCGTTCCTCATACGAAACAGCACACGCGACTTGTATGGGAACGTTTTGAGTTTGACTAATTTCCCAACTGGTGAAGCCAGGGTGGACGTCAGGGATAGCAAAAAATAAAGCATACAAAGTGACTAGCAACTAAATTGTCTGAATTATCTTTTTGTTTAGCGCCGTTTGGTGAACACTACCACGGCAAGTTTGTAACTGCTGACAAAACGACTTCCTATCCGTTTTTAAAGAGCAGAAAACGTTCTTCTTCATCACTCAATTTCACCTCACGATGTAACGCAGGATAGGCCACATGAGCGACCTCCTTACCCTAAAGCAGATCTTTGCGGCACAACCTCTCGACCATTTAGGTCGCTTTACGCTATGAGACTCGCGCTTCTTCTTCTTAGAAGAGCAACCATAGCCTCCCAGAACATATCTGTGTACAGTCGTCCCCAGCCACCTACAGGCGTATCCGGTACGAGTGACGAAAAAATAATCCAACGTCTCAACCTGCAAACAGTACGAAAATAAAGGTTAGGCTTCAACCAGAAAGCCTGTGACGGTTACGCTTTTATCCTACAATGCTCTCGATTGGCTAACAAAGGCAAAACAATGTTTTCGCCCATACTGGAAGCTGACGTCGGTTCTAGCCTGCGCGGCGCGCTAGCAGAACATAGCCGTCTATACTGACAAAGCCTGGCAGATCGCCACGAGACGCGGCCGCCGAAAGTCGAAAAGGTAGAGCGGCAGACAGGAGGCTTGTAACGGGCGCCCCGCTGCGGCGAGACGCCGAAACCCACTTGTCCCGAGCGATGGAATGTCCGCTCGTGCTCTTCGCGTTCCTCAGGCTACCGCTTCTTTTCTCGTCGGGTTTGAAAACCATGTTTTGGGTCCTCGCAGCTGCAAAAGATGTGCGCTGACTACAGGCTCCCCGAGAAATGCTCTGTGCTACCAGATCCTCGCGCTCCAAATCTGCGACCGGGCACTCTATGCCTCCGTCGTCGAACTGCCAGGCTTTGTGAGTATAGGGGAGCCTATGGTACAACATAAGGTGAAACGGAGTATAAACCCTACAGCGCCTAAAAATGTTCAGCTTTTTTCAGAGCGCAGCTCTTAGGCGCCCGTTTCCGGCTTGAGCGGCGTCGCCGTCGGCGTAACCGCGCGGTGCATTATGGGACGCATGACGTCACTGATGACTACATCGGCATCCGCATCGTCATCGTCACTGATGACGTCATCAGTGACGTCACATATGACGTCACCGGCATCAGCATCGTCATCGTCACTGATGACGTCATCAGCGACGTCACTGATGACGTTACTGATGACGTCATTGTCATTGACCCCCCAGGTCACGTCCCCGCGCGAGGTCACGTGACCCCCCTTTCCTTCCCCTCCTCCTCAAGAGCTGCGCTCTAATTCGGCGTTATAGGGAGTTGTAAACGACTTTCATTTTTTCTGCTGAAATGCAGAAATGCGCGTGATGAAAGTATCTTCTGCTGCTCCTCGTGCCATTTTACGTAGAATCCCTCGATATTCACTTACGCATCCGGGTCCACCGCCTAGGTGTGACGTCACAGGCATGACTCATAGCAATACGCCCTAGAAGGCAAGACCTGCGGCTTTCCCCCATACGTCATCACAAGTGCAGCGTCGCCGACTTTGCGTCAGTACCACCGACGACGCGTCTTGCAGCGTCCCAGAACGAGCGCGACGTATGGCACGCGGCGACGTAGAGACGGACGCGTCTTCCGCTTCCCGGCAGCTCTCGTCGAACTTCGCCATGTTTGGCGCTTGGGGCGGGTCGGGGATCCACTAACGATGACGTCACGAGCAGACCTTGAATTCTAGCTGGCATCACTTGTGGTTGTCAGGGGCGAGGTGAGAGCAGCAGGGCGTCTCCTTGGAACTCCCTGCCTCCATGAAGACGGTTCAACTGAAACTCGTCCCTGGCGTTTTCATCTTGTGAGCCACTGCAGAAAACACTACATTCGTTTGACATTCAGGTGAAATATCGCGAAAACGCAAATGTAGGAGACATAATTCTACGATTTCTATATTATGTCAAGCCGAACCCGAACCAAAAAAAGAAACGGAGCGAAACCGTTTTTGTTTTTTTAATTAACAAGAACAAACCCATAACCTGAATAAGGCATGTAATCGGGACTTTTAGCAAACCGTTGCCGTGTGACGAAAATAATTCCTGGAGAATGGGAACAAGAGGGACAAAGGACAAACACAAATCTTCCAGATTTGTGTTTGCCATTTGTCCCTCTTGTTCCCCTTCTCCAGGGATTGTTTTCGTCATTCTTGTCCAGCTCGATTGCATTTTTGCATTTAATTTCATTATAACCGTTACCATGTTCCGCGTACCGCTTTACCGGTGCCTTTGAAGCATGCTTTTAAGCGCGCGCCAGAGTGATACCGGGACCACGTGGCGCGGGCTGAAAATCATTCTTCAAACGCTCCGATAGTGCGGTACGTTAACGGTTTGCTAAAAAGTCCCTTTCGCACCCGAACCGGAACGGAATCGAAATCTCATTCGATGTTGATATTTGACATTCATTCGAGCTCAGGACAACCGCGGCGCTGCAGGAAGGGAAGTCGCCCATACCGTGAAGGGCTGCGGCGCCGAGTCGAATGATGATGAAATGGTATTGTACTGATGAATTAAAAACCACTGGCGGTTACCGAGTCATTGGAAAACGGTTCGCCGTAATAAAATGAGCCGCGCTTTCTTGCGGGTGGTGGCACGAACCCAAATAAATATTCACCATGGTGGCGTCTGTGATGTACTTTTCACTAAACAAGGTGTCTCCAAACCCCGGCCCGCGGGCCAGATCCGGCCGACGGAAGTCTTCCGACATGTTCTTCGGACGGCAGAAAAAATTGCGGTGGCTTAGCTCGGCTATGCCAGGATATGCGTAGCGTGTGCTTATGCGCACATAATGAGAGGCGCTATCAAGCGGCTCCGGTGCAGCGTCAGACTTGGCTACTGCGCAACGGAGGAGGACAGCTGGGCACGCGGCGGCGCCAGTGCGTCTGCCGCGGCTATGACGTCACTCCTCTGGAATGTGCAGATCGGCGAGGCGCGCGTGGTGGCGGCGGACGCGCGGCGGCGGCGGCGGCTCCGGCGCGCCAGCTGTGCGCCGTGTGACGTCACTGCGCCTCGCGCATTCGCAGACCGCTGGCAGACCGGCGAGGCGCGCGCCACGGCGGCGGAGCGCGCGGCGGCGGTGTCTTCGGCGTGCCAGCTGTGCGCCGTGTGACGTCACTGCTCCTCGCGCTTGAGCAGCACGGAGCACGGCTCATTATGCGAGCCACGCAAAACTACTTCAACCTCGGCCAGTGTAGCTCACGCTACAAAAGGCCATCTTACTAAGCTACCTCGGAGCTGAGGGACAGCGAGTATTCCAAATGCGCAAACGAAGATACCAGAAAAAACAAGGAAAACTTCGTTGTAACGCGGGTGCTCTTGCCTTAATATTTATCGAACATTGTCACCAGCGTCACTATACTTAGTCACTGGCTTCATGTCTCTGGAGTAATGTTAAAATTTCTTTGCGTTCTCGTGCACATGGTGCTTAGTGTCCTTTCTCACAACTGTTGCTCATTGTCACAATTAATTTTTGTCATTCTCATTCTTCTTTTGCACTGGGCGAAACTTCCGAATTTCCCATGCGCTTTGATTTGCGCCTGGTGAACTTTCTTGGTCACAATTTTTGTGTAAGTGTCGTGTTGGCTGTGAAAGAAGGAGCGAGGACTGGAGGTGCTGCGAGCGAGAGGAAAAAGGCTAGATAAAATATGGACGTCACGCAATGCGACTAGCTTAATCAGCTGTCGGTCTATTTTTTCGCTGGGCAATAGAGCCTTTCCGAAAGTCAGTCTGACGCTCTTTGCGGCACCACACAGCGTCTCCACACTAGAAAAAGAGGACGTCTTTGAAAGCATAGTGCTGAAAGGGAAAAGATGTTCGTCCTTTTACACTAGAGTAACATACACAAGGTAAAGAGCTTGATAATGTGGATGCTTGGGCTAGTTGGTAAGTCATGCTTGGATGGAATAGCGCGGTTGTACCGTCACACTCACAGGCACACAAGAAGGAAAGTGCTGCGAGTCTCTTTCCTTTTTGTGTGCCTGTGAGTGTGACTCTATATCCGCGCTGTTCCATCCAAGGTAAAGAGCGGACACTGCCATAGGACACAGCGGCCCAGGAAGACCAGTGACAGCTAGTGCACCTAGCGGGCGGCATTAAGCAGAATCTGGTTCCGGTTCCGGTCGAGTTAGTTTCGGTTTCGGTTTGGGCCTTTTTGCTCAGGTTCTCCGGTACCCTTCTCCTTCTCTTTCTCTCCCTCTCTTTCTTCCTCGCCCCTTTCCCCGCTAGGCTCTTGGGAACTCCTCAACTCCCGAAACCGATTTTTTTTTTTATGTTAACACTTTTTTTTTTAGTAGCAAGCTTTGGGATCGTGTGTTAGCAAGCACACGGTACGCCGTACATCCTCAGAGTGTCCTACAGTTTGTGGGTGGCTCAATAGGTTAATTCCGCCCGATTAGGCTGCGCTCCGTTCGCTCCCAAGAAATCACACAACGGGAAGTTCGGAAGTAAAAGTAACTATAGTCGGGGACAGGTCAAGGCGAAGTAACCTCCCACTTCTTTCCACTTCAGTGGAGCGAACGGTGAGAGAGGCGACTTCCTCTCCAGCGTTCGCTGTACTAAATTGGAAAGAGGTGGGAGAGAGCTTCCACTTCGTTCTTGACCTGTCACCGACTATAGCACCAATCTTTTCTCCGTTTGCCGGGTGCATCTCTTGCTGGCGTGCCCCGGAGACGGCCTGGCTGTCCTCGCGGGGGCCACTGGCTGCCGGTCCTGAAGCAGCGGAGTGACAGGGAATAGACCCTTTACGAAAGTCAGTCAAGCAGCCATGAGATACCGAAACCGCCGCCATTACTGCGTCGTCGTTTTGGAAGCGAGCGATGGCAGATGTTTGTGGCAGTACTCCCGGTACCTTTGGCTACGGCCCTCAGGGACGAGTGAGTTTCGCCTTCCCCGTGGAGCACTGACCTCACTGCAGTTCCGCGTAGCTTTAACAAATGTAATATAGAGGCGTACCGCGCCTCGACACTCGCTTCGAGCCGCCAGGTCGCCCGAAGCAACAAGTTCATCACCGAGGCCTACGTTGATCCATCGTCGGTTCAAGTGTTGAGGTAAGCACTGTTCTTTCTTGTCGCCTTTTCAGACCTAAGCGTAAGCCAACCCAAAGCTACAAGTGCGCGCATCACGCCGTGAACGTGTCGTACGTGCAGGCGGACTTGTGCCGTCTGCCGCTGCGCCGTGCACAAGGAAACGCCAAAAGAGGCCTAAGATACTCGCGCATCTTCGGCCTCTTTTGCATGATGAAACGAAATGTAATATTTGCCGGGCTTCGTTGACTTCTCACAGCTTGAGATAATGTTGCGAAGCTCAGTGGCGTGCGGACTGAAGAGTACGAGGCGGCGGGTGAGAGGTAAACAGAATCGCTCTTGCGTCGTGCCGGTGAACTTCGCCTCTGGACGCCGTGCTTCATAGTTCTTTTTTTTTTTTTTAACAAGGGCGTTTGTTTTGATTGTGTTGCTTTTCTGTGCTGGCAAGTTTCACGTTGACGGTTTGACGTGTGTGGTGCCCGCGAGCGTGCGCTATGTCCACTATCAGCACGAGCATGCTAGCTCAAAAGTTAGGACAAACCAGTCCTAACTTTCAGCGTAGTAAAAGTTTCCGGCGTGTAGTAAACGAATAATCGGATATATGACGCGTCTTTTCTCACACATAGTGAGCACTGCTAAGATTATGCCTCTTACTTATTTGAAAGACGATGTGGGTGAACACATAGTATGTTTGTTCACTATGCAGTAAACATAAGTAAACAAGAACACAAATTTATTTCAGATCCACCACCGGAGTGCTCATCAAAGCAAGCTGCTTCAGGAGCCGGAGGAAAGCCAAAGTAGGAAACCTGGGAGTAGAAATATTGCGGTTAGAAAAAATGTGGTTGTATAACTTAAACGATGCAGACGGAACTTTGCAATAGAAACTTATTTCCGTTGGGCTGTTCTACTGGTTGTTTTTAAACAGCCTTCTGTCAAGACTCAGGTGTGTCTCTCTGTCCCTATTTGTTTTGTTACAAGCTTTTTGAAACGACCTTAATAAAGTCAACTTTTCCTATGCATCCTATGTGCACGTCTGTTTTACTCTCCAGTGTTATTCTGAACAACACATCGTTCATTCATTAATTCCATACTTTACGTTGTGGCAGACAAATATGCTGTGTGATGTATTGCATGCTGTGCCTTTTGCTGTTGTGATCCGGTGAGTTCCTATGCTCACGGACAAAGTTACGAAGTAATGTGGTCAAAACACTTGGAAGAGCAGCTCTAGCAGAACGTTGCGGGGACGAGCAAAGCAAATCGCTCTCGGAGGCCCGATACCACCCCGGGCACGCGCTTGAAAACATGTTTAGAAGTTGCAGCGCGAACTCCCGATACAGGCATTAAAGAGACGAAGGACACCTCTCCGTGCTAGCAAGAGCAACCATGCAATGCCGATGTACGTGAACGTAAAACAATGTTCTATCGAATTCCATGTAATGTCGTGACGTGCGAGCACTCCTTTGCGTTCGTTCTTTTTTTTTTCTTTTTTTGCGCGAGTGCTTGTGCGGACGAGGTATTATCCGAAGCTACGTGCCCATACCTACTAGGAAACTTCACACAACTTGTGATCGGACACCACAGCGCAACGTTGTCAGAAATCAACTCTGAATACTGGTCAGGGGTCGCTCGCAACTACGGGATCCATCGCACGATTACTCGTGCAGTTCAAACGCATTTCGAAACGATGTCGCCTGGACAGCGGTTATCCTCTATATATTATTTTTATTTGTGCTAACTTTACACTCCGAAGCGGTGAACACGCGCTCGAAGCTTCGAAAAGCGTTGAGGCAGCGGCGGACAGGTCAAACGTGATCGTCGCTCACTCCGCGCGGATCTGCATGACCCGATTTCTTCAAACAATGGTGTTTTTAACGTGAAAAAAAAAATACTCACCTCGTATTGTTTTTTTTTATTTTTTGGCCCTCTTTGGGTGCATTGAGGGACGCAGCAATGGGTTGGCATGTCAAACGCTATCACCACTGCCGAACGCATCGGAATGGTTCAGATTCAATCCCATCGATGCTTGACGACGCATGCAGTAATGGCGGATTTCGTCAAGTTCGCGCAACCGACAATAGAGGCGCTGACTTTCGTAAAGGGTCTATTATGACGGCCGTCACTCGACGGCCCCTCCAACTCTCGGATCCTGGCGTTCTCCTCGCGCCTCACGCTCTTTTCTTTTTCTCGCGCTTGCCCCAGGCTTTGCCCCACTCGCGCCTCTCTTGGCCGTCCTTTTCTTTTCACGTCGCCCCCACAAGTGTCATGGATGTCCTGGACGTCCCGTGGACGTCCATATATATTCTGCTTGTGAACTTTATTAAATATCTGAATTCGATTGGCGCGGTTTCGCATGATTTTTCCCCCGAAATTCTATGCTTCCGTTTGACGTCTTCAACTGCATCCTTGTCATCTTCAACCAGCCGCCATTCATCACGTGTTTTTTGTGACGTATGATGACTATTTAGTCGTTTTAAGTACTTTAAATGATTATGAAGTATGACAATATTTAAAAACTAAATGCTCTTCCGCAGAGAGAGTTTAGAGAATTAATTTTAAATCCAATTTTTACAGAGAAAAGCGCCACGTAGTGGAAGGGCATTAAACGCACTATCTGAGCCGCTATTCGGCTTTAGTGTCCTCTTTTTACGTTTAATATATTACTCTATGCTTTTGCATGGCATTGGCGTCACGAAATCGAGGGTGCTTGTTTTATCCAAAACATGATCTCCTATCACCGCCATTGAAGCGGCAATATTGGAGCTTTTGGGACTGCTCCCTAGGTAGACTCCGACTTTCGAAAAAGCGCCTTTGATCGACCAACCTACTCGATTAATTCGTTAAAGCTTTAATCGTGGTTAGTATTTTTAACCGGTTATTCGGTGAGCTTTGACGAACCAAAAGACAGAAAAAAAAATTAAATCATCATCAATCAAATCAGTTTATTTCTGCCACAAAAATACATTCATGACAAGGGCGCTGGAAAAAAAGCTGCACGATTGCAGCTTGACGAGTCCCAGCGCCCTAATACAAGGCTGCAGCGGTACTGACATCAAAGAAAGCAAAACAGTATATAACAATCATACATGCACACAAAAAGAGAGATATACATACACCTAAGTACACACATTTTGAACTATCAAAAACGTAAATAATGCTTATATATTACAGAATTTCTTGTAGGGTACGATTACTTACAGTGTATATATCAACGTCGCGAGAAAAAGGAAGTTTAACAAGAGCGGTACTTGGTAGCGGTATCTCTGAGTACCGAAATTTGTTCTGAATGCAGGAACACGCCAGGGGGCCTATGACGCGATGGGTAAATGGACTCGTTTTTTTCTAGTTTTGCGAGGTCTAAAATTATGTTAATATTTTTTCTTACACATTGTTGGTAATTTAAGATCAATCTAGAGGAATACATATTATATATATCAATGATTTTATGCTTTTCAAAAAGAGGAAGAGAATGATAGTCCCGAGGTACATTTTCAATTATTCTAACAGCCTTTTTTTGTAAAAGACGCAATTTGTCCAAATTGCCCTTTGTAGTTGTTCCCCATACTAAGTGGGAATAGCAGATTACGGAATGAAAGAGGGAGTTGTAAATTAATCTTTTTATGTTTACTGGGAGTATATGCCTGTATTTATTCATAATCCCGACTACTCTACAAAGTTTTTTGTGAATGTATGTTACATGATTATTCCATGACATATGACTAGAAAATATAACACCGAGAGTCTTAATGGTATCCACACATTCTATTGTGCATGACCCAAAATACAAATCGCGTGATATTCGTACATATGATCCCGGACATTGAAATAAGACTGCCTTAGTTTTAGCGGTATTTAGAATGAGAGAGTTAATATTTATCCAATTTTTTAGTTTACCTAGGAAAACGTTTGCTGTAGAGGTAAGTAGGTCTTCTTTGGAACTAGAAAAAAATATACTAGTATCGTCTGCGTACATAATAAATTTAGCGGAAGTTTCGATACTTACTATATCATTCACGTATACGAGAAACAACAGAGGCCCTAAAATACTACCCTGAGGAACCCCGGAGTAAATTCGTTCAGTAGTAGATACATAATTTCTAATTCGAACATATTGGGACCGATATTCTAAATAAGACGTTATGAGCGATAATGGGATACCTCGGATGCCATAACGTTCAAGTTTATCTAGAAGAATTTGGTGATTTATCCTATCGAAAGCTTTGCTTAAGTCTATAAATATACCCAACGTTAAAAGTTTTTTCTCAAAATTTTCTATTATTATTTCCTTCTGCACCAATAACGCAGTTTCCGTAGATTTATGTTTCCTGAACCCGAACTGAGAATCAGTCAGTAGAGAGTATTTTTCAAAAAAATGTAGTAGTCGAGAATGCACAATTTTTTCAATCGGTTTCGAAAAGACAGGAAGGATAGATATGGGTCGATAATTACTTTTGTCATTTCGATCACCACCTTTATATACTACGGATACTTTCGCAATTTGCATCCTTCTAGGAAATATACCGGAAGATAAAATAAGATTGTACAGATGAGTTATACATGGTAATAGCAAGTCAACTACAAATTTCACCGGCCCAATTTGAAGATCCTCACAGTCATGGCTACGACTGTTTTTTATATTCATGAAAGTAGATAGTACTTCTTTAGTATCACATGGGTTCAAAAACATTGTCTCGTTTATTCTGGGGATATTATTTGCTGCCGAACTGTTATATGTACTTTTCCCTACGCTCACAAAATAATCATTGAACATATTCGCAAGTTCTACACCAGAAATAGTTCTATCGCCTATATCTATACTAGTGACAGCTCTATCTTGAGTTGGACTTTGTATTAAGGAGTGCAAATGTTTCCATACGACTTCGGGTTGCTTTAAACATGATATGTCAAATAGATCGGCATAATAGCGGTGTTTAGCTCGTTTTAATTCTGTATTGACAAAGTTTCTAAATTTTTTAAATTCTAGCAACATTTTTTCATTTCGTGTCCTAAGAAAATTGTTATAAAGAAAATTCTTTTTTTAATAAGTCTTAAGAGCCGTCTAGTGACCCATGGTTTTTTGCACTTCTTATTACAGTGAATTTCCTTATACGGAAATGAAGAATAGTACGCGTCTTTTATCCTGTCTAAAAAGAGGTTATAGCACTCATCAACATCGGTTTCCCTCAACACGTGACTCCAGTTAATAGCCTCGATTCTTTCTCTAAACTTTTCAAGTGTTCTGGCGTTAATATTTCGGGACATTACTGGAAGGTTAGTAGCCCTGTTACATGACACATTGTTATTAATGAACATAACTATGGGGAGATGATCACTTAACCCATAGCCCAGCACACCAGCACTAATGAAGTCTTCACAGTCATTGGTTATAAACAGATCGATTAATGTTGACGTCGAGGATGAAACGCGAGTTGGAGGAATTATAACATTACTGAAATTGTTTGACGTCAACAAACTTGCAAAGTCATCGGTGACTCGGGAAGCTTCGAACATGTTTATATTAAAATCCCCACCCAGATACAACTTACAGCCTTCTTCATTAGCAAAACAAAGTAACTCTTCCAAAAAATTGATAAACACCGAAATATTCCCATTTGGCGGGCGATACAAAACAGAGTAAATAGAACAATTTTTTCTAATACAAAGTATTTCATAGTTCGGCGTAACAACAGAGTAATCAGAGAGGAGCGCATAGCCGGAAACATTAGTCTGCAGTGACACACCGCCTCCACGACCATAGTCGCGATTTAAGGAAAAATTATAATAACCCGAAAGAACAAAAGCATCATCATCGTCCTTATACCATGTCTCTGTTAACATTATAACGGTAAAAGGAGTTTCGATTGAATCAAAAAACAGTGTAAGATCATCTCCTTTCGAACGTGCAGACTGTACATTTAAATGGAAAAAGCTAGTTTGTGTATTAGCCTGGATTTTCAAGAAATCATTTAGACCTTCTAGTGTCATGGTACCAAGATTTACAGCCATACTGAAAGAAAAAGTGTACCAAAACGAATACTTTTTTCCCTCTTTTTTTAGGGTTAATGGATCTTATCAAGGTCGCCTTCACATGAAATTTGAATGGCAGGGGCTCCATACGCCTTCCTTGCTAGAATCTTGCAATTTTGCACCCAGACATATCGCCACTGGAATTGACGCTTCCTCGACACAGCCATTCCGAGCAACCTTTTCATAGAGGGACACAAATGCTCGTTCACATAAACGGGTGATTCTTCTGTCAGCCCGAGGTCCTGGCAAGTTATCCGTTTTTGCTTTGCTTTGTTAAGGACGCTATCTCTTTTCTGTCGGCGTTGAAATTGAACTATCACGTTTGTTTTGCTCATTTCTTTAGTCGGAACACGATGACATACTTCAATATCGGAGATAGCAATCGGTTCTCCGATTATGTCTCCCAGCTTAGATACTAGTTCAGCGACGTCTTCCGTTTCGATTTTGGGGATCCCTTTTATCTCAATGTTATGACGCCGCGAGTATTGCTCACACTGGACGAGCCTTAGCTCATTTTCTTTTAGTGACATGGCCATCGCATCACATTTTGCAGTTAGTTCCACATTTTTCTTCTTAAGAGCGGTGTTCTCGTTCACAACAGCATCAAGTTTTGCCTTTATGTCTTCCACGTCCTTATTTATGAAATTCATCCCTTCGTTAATTTCTTTTAACTCTTTGTTTATCTCACGCAGTTCATTTCGGAAGTCTCTCTCTAATGACTTGAACTCTTTTTTTATTTCGTCTTTTAGTTCGAGGATTAACTTTGTCATGTCCTTCGACATTCTTCAAAAAAGAACACAACTATAACACGCAAAACAGCGGCAGCAGCAGCGGTGGCGGTACCAGCAAAAGAAAAAAACAAAAGGTTGAGTGACTAACCTGCAGTGAATGCACAAGTCGATTACGAAGATGCTCGAGCCACCACCGCTGCCGCCAAGTAAGACGTTGAAGGTGAATGTCCGTGCTTTTGTAGCTTTACAATCGATGACGTGTACGATGGCAGGCCAATCAGGTGGGCGAATGCTGTCTCTGATGTCGGGGGCGTTGTTTCAGCAGGCTCCGATCTTGGCTGCGGGGAGATACTGTCAGCACTTTTCGGCGCAGCGAAGTATTGTCGTCTTCCGTATACTCGATCGTGATCGCCCACAAACCAAGGAACCTGCAGTGAATGCACAAGTCGATTACGAAGATGCTCGAGCCACCACCGCTGCCGCCAAGTAAGACGTTGAAGGTGAATGTCCGTGCTTTTGTAGCTTTACAATCGATGACGTGTACGATGGCAGGCCAATCAGGTGGGCGAATGCTGTCTCTGATGTCGGGGGCGTTGTTTCAGCAGGCTCCGATCTTGGCTGCGGGGAGATACTGTCAGCACTTTTCGGCGCAGCGAAGTATTGTCGTCTTCCGTATACTCGATCGTGATCGCCCACAAACCAAGGAACCTGCAGTGAATGCACAAGTCGATTACGAAGATGCTCGAGCCACCACCGCTGCCGCCAAGTAAGACGTTGAAGGTGAATGTCCGTGCTTTTGTAGCTTTGCAATCGATGACGTGTACGATGGCAGGCCAATCAGGTGGGCGAATGCTGTCTCTGATGTCGGGGGCGTTGTTTCAGCAGGCTCCGATCTTGGCTGCGGGGAGATACTGTCAGCACTTTTCGGCGCAGCGAAGTATTGTCGTCTTCCGTATACTCGATCGTGATCGCCCACAAACCAAGGAACCTGCAGTGAATGCACAAGTCGATTACGAAGATGCTCGAGCCACCACCGCTGCCGCCAAGTAAGACGTTGGAGGAGAATGTCCGTGCTTTTGTAGCTTTGCAATCGATGACGTGTACGATGTCAGGCCAATCAGGTGGGCGAATGCTGTCTCTGATGTCGGGGGCGTTGTTTCAGCAGGCTCCGATCTTGGCTGCGGGGAGATACTGTCAGCACTTTTCGGCGCAGCGAAGTATTGTCGTCTTCCGTATACTCGATCGTGATCGCCCACAAACCAAAGAACCTGCAGTGAATGCACAAGTCGATTACAAAGATGCTCGAGCCACCACCGCTGCCGCCAAGTAAGACGTTGAAGGAGAATGTCCGTGCTTTTGTAGCTTTGCAATCGATGACGTGTACGATGTCAGGCCAATCAGGTGGGCGAATGCTGTCTCTGATGTCGGGGGCGTTGTTTCAGCAGGCTCCGATCTTGGCTGCGGGAGATACTGTCAGCACTTTTCGGCGCAGCGAAATATTGTCGTCTTCCGTATACTCGATCGTGATCGCCCACAAACCAAGAAACCTGCAGTGAATGCACAAGTCGATTACAAAGATGCTCGAGCCACCACCGCTGCCGCCAAGTAAGACGTTGGAGGAGAATGTCCGTGCTTTTGTAGCTTTGCAATCGATGACGTGTACGATGTCAGGCCAATCAGGTGGGCGAATGCTGTCTCTGATGTCGGGGGCGTTGTTTCAGCAGGCTCCGATCTTGGCTGCGGGGAGATACTGTCAGCACTTTTCGGCGCAGCGAAATATTGTCGTCTTCCGTATACTCGATCGTGATCGCCCACAAACCAAAAAACCTGCAGTGAATGCACAAGTCGATTACAAAGATGCTCGAGCCACCACCGCTGCCGCCAAGTAAGACGTTGGAGGAGAATGTCCGTGCTTTTGTAGCTTTGCAATCGATGACGTGTACGATGTCAGGCCAATCAGGTGGGCGAATGCTGTCTCTGATGTCGGGGGCGTTGTTTCAGCAGGCTCCGATCTTGGCTGCGGGGAGATAAAGTCAGCACTTTTCGGCGCAGCGAAATATTGTCGTCTTCCGTATACTCGATCGTGATCGCCCACAAACCAAAAAACCTGCAGTGAATGCACAAGTCGATTACAAAGATGCTCGAGCCACCACCGCTGCCGCCAAGTAAGACGTTGGAGGAGAATGTCCGTGCTTTTGTAGCTTTGCAATCGATGACGTGTACGATGTCAGGCCAATCAGGTGGGCGAATGCTGTCTCTGATGTCGGGGGCGTTGTTTCAACAGGCTCCGATCTTGGCTGCGGGGAGATAAAGTCAGCACTTTTCGGCGCAGCGAAATATTGTCGTCTTCCGTATACTCGATCGTGATCGCCCACAAACCAAAAAACCTGCAGTGAATGCACAAGTCGATTACAAAGATGCTCGAGCCACCACCGCTGCCGCCAAGTAAGACGTTGGAGGAGAATGTCCGTGCTTTTGTAGCTTTGCAATCGATGACGTGTACGATGTCAGGCCAATCAGGTGGGCGAATGCTGTCTCTGATGTCGGGGGCGTTGTTTCAGCAGGCTCCGATCTTGGCTGCGGGGAGATAAAGTCAGCACTTTTCGGCGCAGCGAAATATTGTCGTCTTCCGTATACTCGATCGTGATCGCCCACAAACCAAAAAACCTGCAGTGAATGCACAAGTCGATTACAAAGATGCTCGAGCCACCACCGCTGCCGCCAAGTAAGACGTTGAAGGAGAATGTCCGTGCTTTTGTAGCTTTGCAATCGATGACGTGTACGATGTCAGGCCAATCAGGTGGGCGAATGCTGTCTCTGATGTCGGGGGCGTTGTTTCAGCAGGCTCCGATCTTGGCTGCGGGGAGATAAAGTCAGCACTTTTCGGCGCAGCGAAATATTGTCGTCTTCCGTATACTCGATCGTGATCGCCCACAAACCAAAAAACCTGCAGTGAATGCACAAGTCGATTACAAAGATGCTCGAGCCACCACCGCTGCCGCCAAGTAAGACGTTGAAGGAGAATGTCCGTGCTTTTGTAGCTTTGCAATCGATGACGTGTACGATGTCAGGCCAATCAGGTGGGCGAATGCTGTCTCTGATGTCGGGGGCGTTGTTTCAGCAGGCTCCGATCTTGGCTGCGGGGAGATAAAGTCAGCACTTTTCGGCGCAGCGAAATATTGTCGTCTTCCGTATACTCGATCGTGATCGCCCACAAACCAAAAAACCTGCAGTGAATGCACAAGTCGATTACAAAGATGCTCGAGCCACCACCGCTGCCGCCAAGTAAGACGTTGGAGGAGAATGTCCGTGCTTTTGTAGCTTTGCAATCGATGACGTGTACGATGTCAGGCCAATCAGGTGGGCGAATGCTGTCTCTGATGTCGGGGGCGTTGTTTCAGCAGGCTCCGATCTTGGCTGCGGGGAGATAAAGTCAGCACTTTTCGGCGCAGCGAAATATTGTCGTCTTCCGTATACTCGATCGTGATCGCCCACAAACCAAAAAACCTGCAGTGAATGCACAAGTCGATTACAAAGATGCTCGAGCCACCACCGCTGCCGCCAAGTAAGACGTTGGAGGAGAATGTCCGTGCTTTTGTAGCTTTGCAATCGATGACGTGTACGATGTCAGGCCAATCAGGTGAGCGAATGCTGTCTCTGATGTCGGGGGCGTTGTTTCAACAGGCTCCGATCTTGGCTGCGGGGAGATAAAGTCAGCACTTTTCGGCGCAGCGAAATATTGTCGTCTTCCGTATACTCGATCGTGATCGCCCACAAACCAAAAAACCTGCAGTGAATGCACAAGTCGATTACAAAGATGCTCGAGCCACCACCGCTGCCGCCAAGTAAGACGTTGGAGGAGAATGTCCGTGCTTTTGTAGCTTTGCAATCGATGACGTGTACGATGTCAGGCCAATCAGGTGAGCGAATGCTGTCTCTGATGTCGGGGGCGTTGTTTCAACAGGCTCCGATCTTGGCTGCGGGGAGATAAAGTCAGCACTTTTCGGCGCAGCGAAATATTGTCGTCTTCCGTATACTCGATCGTGATCGCCCACAAACCAAAAAACCTGCAGTGAATGCACAAGTCGATTACAAAGATGCTCGAGCCACCACCGCTGCCGCCAAGTAAGACGTTGGAGGAGAATGTCCGTGCTTTTGTAGCTTTGCAATCGATGACGTGTACGATGTCAGGCCAATCAGGTGAGCGAATGCTGTCTCTGATGTCGGGGGCGTTGTTTCAGCAGGCTCCGATCTTGGCTGCGGGGAGATAAAGTCAGCACTTTTCGGCGCAGCGAAATATTGTCGTCTTCCGTATACTCGATCGTGATCGCCCACAAACCAAAAAACCTGCAGTGAATGCACAAGTCGATTACAAAGATGCTCGAGCCACCACCGCTGCCGCCAAGTAAGACGTTGGAGGAGAATGTCCGTGCTTTTGTAGCTTTGCAATCGATGACGTGTACGATGTCAGGCCAATCAGGTGGGCGAATGCTGTCTCTGATGTCGGGGGCGTTGTTTCAACAGGCTCCGATCTTGGCTGCGGGGAGATAAAGTCAGCACTTTTCGGCGCAGCGAAATATTGTCGTCTTCCGTATACTCGATCGCGATCGCCCACAAACCAAAAAACCTGCAGTGAATGCACAAGTCGATTACAAAGATGCTCGAGCCACCACCGCTGCCGCCAAGTAAGACGTTGGAGGAGAATGTCCGTGCTTTTGTAGCTTTGCAATCGATGACGTGTACGATGTCAGGCCAATCAGGTGAGCGAATGCTGTCTCTGATGTCGGGGGCGTTGTTTCAGCAGGCTCCGATCTTGGCTGCGGGGAGATAAAGTCAGCACTTTTCGGCGCAGCGAAATATTGTCGTCTTCCGTATACTCGATCGTGATCGCCCACAAACCAAAAAACCTGCAGTGAATGCACAAGTCGATTACAAAGATGCTCGAGCCACCACCGCTGCCGCCAAGTAAGACGTTGGAGGAGAATGTCCGTGCTTTTGTAGCTTTGCAATCGATGACGTGTACGATGTCAGGCCAATCAGGTGAGCGAATGCTGTCTCTGATGTCGGGGGCGTTGTTTCAACAGGCTCCGATCTTGGCTGCGGGGAGATAAAGTCAGCACTTTTCGGCGCAGCGAAATATTGTCGTCTTCCGTATACTCGATCGCGATCGCCCACAAACCAAAAAACCTGCAGTGAATGCACAAGTCGATTACAAAGATGCTCGAGCCACCACCGCTGCCGCCAAGTAAGACGTTGGAGGAGAATGTCCGTGCTTTTGTAGCTTTGCAATCGATGACGTGTACGATGTCAGGCCAATCAGGTGAGCGAATGCTGTCTCTGATGTCGGGGGCGTTGTTTCAACAGGCTCCGATCTTGGCTGCGGGGAGATAAAGTCAGCACTTTTCGGCGCAGCGAAATATTGTCGTCTTCCGTATACTCGATCGCGATCGCCCACAAACCAAAAAACCTGCAGTGAATGCACAAGTCGATTACAAAGATGCTCGAGCCACCACCGCTGCCGCCAAGTAAGACGTTGGAGGAGAATGTCCGTGCTTTTGTCGCTTTGCAATCGATGACGTGTACGATGTCAGGCCAATCAGGTGAGCGAATGCTGTCTCTGATGTCGGGGGCGTTGTTTCAACAGGCTCCGATCTTGGCTGCGGGGAGATAAAGTCAGCACTTTTCGGCGCAGCGAAATATTGTCGTCTTCCGTATACTCGATCGTGATCGCCCACAAACCAAAAAACCTGCAGTGAATGCACAAGTCGATTACAAAGATGCTCGAGCCACCACCGCTGCCGCCAAGTAAGACGTTGGAGGAGAATGTCCGTGCTTTTGTAGCTTTGCAATCGATGACGTGTACGATGTCAGGCCAATCAGGTGAGCGAATGCTGTCTCTGATGTCGGGGGCGTTGTTTCAACAGGCTCCGATCTTGGCTGCGGGGAGATAAAGTCAGCACTTTTCGGCGCAGCGAAATATTGTCGTCTTCCGTATACTCGATCGTGATCGCCCACAAACCAAAAAACCTGCAGTGAATGCACAAGTCGATTACAAAGATGCTCGAGCCACCACCGCTGCCGCCAAGTAAGACGTTGGAGGAGAATGTCCGTGCTTTTGTAGCTTTGCAATCGATGACGTGTACGATGTCAGGCCAATCAGGTGAGCGAATGCTGTCTCTGATGTCGGGGGCGTTGTTTCAACAGGCTCCGATCTTGGCTGCGGGGAGATAAAGTCAGCACTTTTCGGCGCAGCGAAATATTGTCGTCTTCCGTATACTCGATCGTGATCGCCCACAAACCAAAAAACCTGCAGTGAATGCACAAGTCGATTACAAAGATGCTCGAGCCACCACCGCTGCCGCCAAGTAAGACGTTGGAGGAGAATGTCCGTGCTTTTGTAGCTTTGCAATCGATGACGTGTACGATGTCAGGCCAATCAGGTGAGCGAATGCTGTCTCTGATGTCGGGGGCGTTGTTTCAACAGGCTCCGATCTTGGCTGCGGGGAGATACAGTCAGCACTTTTCGGCGCAGCGAAATATTGTCGTCTTCCGTATACTCGATCGCGATCGCCCACAAACCAAAAAACCTGCAGTGAATGCACAAGTCGATTACAAAGATGCTCGAGCCACCACCGCTGCCGCCAAGTAAGACGTTGGAGGAGAATGTCCGTGCTTTTGTAGCTTTGCAATCGATGACGTGTACGATGTCAGGCCAATCAGGTGAGCGAATGCTGTCTCTGATGTCGGGGGCGTTGTTTCAACAGGCTCCGATCTTGGCTGCGGGGAGATACAGTCAGCACTTTTCGGCGCAGCGAAATATTGTCGTCTTCCGTATACTCGATCGTGATCGCCCACAAACCAAAAAACCTGCAGTGAATGCACAAGTCGATTACAAAGATGCTCGAGCCACCACCGCTGCCGCCAAGTAAGACGTTGGAGGAGAATGTCCGTGCTTTTGTAGCTTTGCAATCGATGACGTGTACGATGTCAGGCCAATCAGGTGGGCGAATGCTGTCTCTGATGTCGGGGGCGTTGTTTCAACAGGCTCCGATCTTGGCTGCGGGGAGATACTGTCAGCACTTTTCGGCGCAGCGAAATATTGTCGTCTTCCGTATACTCGATCGTGATCGCCCACAAACCAAAAAACCTGCAGTGAATGCACAAGTCGATTACAAAGATGCTCGAGCCACCACCGCTGCCGCCAACGCTTCACCACGCAGACGTGGACGGAGTACACCTCTCTGAATGGCAAACGTTAGGTCAAATTTTCACCGAATTTTAACTCGACGATGACCCTAGACTTCGGTGCAGTTGTTGCCCCCAAAAAAAAGTATAATTTTCTCGCGGCGACGTATGTTGCCTATGACGATCGTCAGTGCCCCCAACGGCGGCAACCATTTCGTGTACGAAGAAGGCCGTTGTGTCTCTTTTCTAGAATATGGTTCCGTAGCGTTTTTGGTGCAGCTTCCCTAACTACATCGGATGAGGTAAAACTAAATCCCGGCCCTGATGAAGCCGCCGCTGCCGGTCCGTCTGGCTGCCGTGCTACGTACAGAAGCTGAATAGTCCGCAATGGTGGCTTCTGTTGGGGAGGAGCGACCGTGACGCCCCAAGCGGTTAACTTTAGAACTACACGGATGGGGACAACAAATACAATGACTCAGCGCTCGGCCGACATAACCGAACGCGGCGTCAGCGTTCGGCTGGAGTTCGTGTTCTCCGGTGAGGGGGAGGAGGGGCTCTTTTGTTTCCACTCCGGCCTGCATGAACAATGCAGCATGCACGGTCCCAGCTCAGCACAAAAGCCGAAGTGGGTCAAGCTCGCATTCTCTGAGGATAGATCCGGCACTTAACGTCGCTTCGTCGATTGTTAGTATTTTTTACATTAAACTGTGCCCCGCGCTCTATTGTAGAAGATGACATGGACATGCCCATAAGGCCTCTGGGCATGTGCACAGGCCTTGTGTTGAGTAAACACCGAGTATGGGGACAACAAACGGGTCAGAGCGCCCCCTATAGTTCGATCTCCTGCCCATACGCTTAAACAGCAATGAAGAACCGATGCACTGGTCAATGAGCTCTTGGCCAGGGTCGCTACGGTCGAATGTGGTCTCGCGGCAGACTCGCTATAAGCACCCCTGAACTCGTTCACTGATAATCATAATACACAAGGCATTTGAACCCTTGAAAATTAAAGCAAGACGTGACGACGCAGAAAATAGGCTTCGGCGGTCAAATCTCTTGTTTCTTGGCATCCCGGATTCGCAGTCAGAGTCGTGGTCTCGATCGAGAAGAAAGAAGGTTATCATCGAGTTCTGTGGGGAGAAGCTCGAACTGCCGCTGGATGCCAACAATCTTGAACGCTCTCATGGTTCGGGTCGTTTTTACCCTGATAAAATCCGACCGATTATTGTGAATTTTCTCCGGTTCAAAGATAAAACTACAATCTTGTCGTCGGGACCCAAATCAAAAGGTTCCCATTTTGCTGTTCAAGAAGACATTTCGCCCTCTGTCCGCTTGCCTCGGAACAGGCTGTTTCAATTTGCAAAACCGCAAAACGCCCCTTTCAAGATTTTACTTCGATAAGCTCCGGATGCTAAACAAATGATTTGTATATTATGCTGCTTCAGACACTATAAAAGAATCGACTACACAGCTACAATCAGCAATAAACTGCTCGCCTAATATTTCACGTTCAACGACGCGCACAATAACAAAAATTCCTTTATATCACGTGTTATTTGCAAATAAACGCAGTCTCAAGCAAAAAGCGCAGGAGGTTAGCAGTATTCTTGAAGATAGTAACTCCGATATTACTGTGCTGACCGAGACATGATTGAGGCCGAACGTTCCAGATAACGAGCTTTTTCCCGATCATCTTAATTTTTGTATCTACCGGTTTGACGGGCCAGTGCAACACGGCAGTGTTGTTCTTATCAATGTTGAAAGGAACATTACTTGCTTTAGTATCGACTTACACAGCAGTTTGGAAGTTGCTTGAGTTGTCTTTTTTCAGCTGAAGTTAAAACTGCACTTGCCGTTTGCTACAGACCCCCAAAGGGTGATTCTACGTTCACAAGTGAATTGCATTATCCCCTTTAGAAATTATTACGTGCTTTCAAAAAGCGAACCTACTGTTATTAGGGGGCTTCAAGTTTCCTAACATGGGCTGGTCAAGTTTAACAGCTACCGCATCACGAGATTCCAGTGAGTTTCTTGAGCTATGTTCTTGAACTACCTAACCTAACTTAACCTAACTTAACCTAACCTAACCCAACCCAACTCAACCTAACCTAACCTAACCTAACCTAACCTAACTTAACCTAACCTAACCTAACCTAACCTAACCTAACCTAACCTAACCTAACCTAACCTAACCTAACACACGTAGTTGAACGTCCAACCCGTTGCGACAACATCCTCGACCTTGTACTCACGTCCTCACCCCATCTTGTTGAGTCTGTTGCCTACAGCAACAGTTTTAGTGACCATAAACTCTTGAATGTCCCGCTATCTCTTCCTATTTTGGTTAGAATGCCTATTAAAAGAGCAATACGGAACTTTATATAGAGCTGATTTTGTGTCAATAAATAGCCATCTCACCACTTTTTTAGACTTATCAAATCAAATTTAATATAACAAGTGTAGAACAAAACTGGACTTTATAAAAGAAATTAACTAATTTATCTTATTTAGGCATTTGTACTATGTGTATGGATTTGAGGTGATGGCTGTCGGCTCTGGTATAATAAAACACCTAAATTCCTTGACAGTATCAAAATACGCCTCTTTCGGAGAGTGAAAGGTAACAGTTGCTCAAGTACTAGGGACAAATACTACGTTTGCCCTTAAGAAATATACTCGTCTAATCAAATGATCAAAAGGAAAATATTTTTATCAGGACTTACCAGCCATTCTTCAAAACAGTCACACAAAGTTGTTTTTTTTTATGTTGCCAAAAAACAAAACTCGCATAGTTCAATTCGTTCATGAGAGCGGCAACCCGTTTAGAAAAACTGTGCTCACCTAACAATGCTGAATGCTGGGCTAGTTGGTATTAGTCTTGGGTTGCCAAAGGCATGGTAGCGCTTTTTAAACGAGGACAAAAGAAAGACAAGACAGAAACAAGCGCTGACTGAAACTATATTTAACCAACATGGAAAAGAGGCTTTATATGCACGCTACGATCCTATCAATCAGCCAACCCCAGGCCTTGCTGCCGCTCGCATGAACTGCACCTCCTTATCAAAAATGTCGATGGATGCAACGCTGACACACCCTACACCTGCCCCTTTTATCTCGTCCGCTTCCACAATTTCCCTAACAGTTCTCTTTTTATGTTTAGCCGGTACTGAGCATGAGTCGAACAACGGTTTGCATCCGCAGTCCTGACAATGCACTGAAAGGTGGCCATCCCGATAGTTTTTGACGTTAAGACTATGTTCTCGGAGCCTGTCGTTCAGGCATCTCCCAGTCTGTCCTACGTATTTCTTTCCGCATGTTAACGGATTCTGGTACACCACACCCTCAGCACAAACAACGAACGGATTTCTGTGCTTAATCACACAACCCAGCGAGGCTTTGCGGAAAGGGTTCGTCAAATGACGCAGCCTGGCGAGCTTTTCTGGCGCAGAAAAGACAATCTTAGTATTTATGCGGCTTGCTATTTTCTTTAGGTTATGCGTCGTCTCGTGCATATAAGGCACGACTACAATCCTTTGTTTACTCCTGGCCTCATCTGGACGGGTGTTGCCCTTTGCTCGAAGCCTTTCAAGGATCACCTCCGCTACCGATACCAGTACAGCCTCTGGGTAACCAGCCACCAACAGACGTTCAGTCCAGGACACTCAAATGTGTCACATGGTGACATGACTTATGAAGGGCGTTCTTGAAGCACAAATTAGCAATCCCTTTCTTAACCAGTTTTTAGTGGGACGAGTTAAAAGGCAGCAGGGGCTTGTTAGCTCTAGGTTGATTCATCCAACATACATGATTCTCGAAGAAAGTAAGCTTGATGTCGAGGAAACGAATGACACCATCTACCGGCACCTCATGTGTAAGTTTTAGGGGATGAAGGGCATCACTATACATAGTTAAGAGACTCTCCACCACCGAGTGGAAATGTGTCGAGTCATAGTTAAGAAATACTAAAAAATCATCAGCAAATCTAAAACACTTCCCACTCAAAACTGGTTAAGAGAGGGATTGCTAATTTGTGCTTCAAGAACGCCCTTCATAAGTCATGTCACCATGTGACACATTTGAGTGTCCTGGACTGAACGTCTGTTGGCGGCTGGTTACCCGGAGGGTGTACAGGTATCGGCAGCGGAGGTGATCCTTAAAAGGCTTCGAGCAAAGGGCAACACCCGTCCAGAAGAGGCCAGGAGTAAACAAAGGATTGCAGTCGTGCCTTATATGCACAAGACAGCGCATAACCTAAAGAAAATAACAAGCCGCATAAATACTAAGGTTGTCTTTTCTGCGCCAGAAAAGCTCGCGAGGCTCAGTCATTTGACGAACCCTTTCCGCAAAGCCTCGCTGGGTTGAGTGATTAAGCACAGAAATCCGTTTGTCGTTTGTGCCGAGGGTGTGGTGTATCAGATTCCGTTAACATGCGGAAAGAAATATGTAGGACAGACCGGGATATGCCTGAACGACAGGCTCCGAGAACATAGTCTTAACGTCAAAAACTATCGGGATGGCCACCTTTCAGTGCATTGTCAGGACTGCGGATGCAAACCGTTGTTCCACTCATGCTTAGTACTGGCTAAACATAAAAATAGAACTGTTAGGGAAATTATCGAAGCGGACGAAATAAAAGGGGCAGGTGTAGGGTATGTCAGCGTTGCATCCATCGACCTTTTTGATGAGGAGGTGCAGTTCATGCGAGCGGTGGCAAGGCCTGGGGTTGGCTGATTGATAGGATCGTAGCGTGCATATATGCATCTTTTCCATGTTGATTAAATAGTTGCAGTCAGCGCTCGTATCCGTCTTGTCTTTCTTTCTTTTGTCCTCGTCTTAAAAGCGCTACCATGCCTTTGGCAACCCAAGGTGTGCTCACCTGTCATGAATAATTTTTTCGCTTCAATTTTTACTAACGAGAGCTCTCTAAATGTGCCCGCGCTTCGAGCTGTCTAGTACGAGCATATGGCCCATCTGCGCCTCATATGCCGGTTATGACGCCCTTATCGACGGGCTGATGCTTTCGTCATTCTCAGGGTCAGATAAAATATCATCCAAAATTTTGTAGAAAACGTAACTCGGTAACTGGGCAACGAGTGATACTCCGAGTGCAACTTTTTGTATTTTATATTTACTCAGTCGCTATTCGAAAGTTACCTTCCTCCTGATTGGAAGATCGGCAAGATTGTTCCGGTCCATTAAAACGGCGACCGCTCCTCGCCCTCTAACTATATCGCCCCATTTCATTAACTTTAGTTCCATCGAAACTTCTCGAACATATTATATACTCTTACATAATGTTTCATTTAGATTGAAATAATTTGTTTTACTAACACCAATTTGGTTTTCGTCGAGGATATTTAGGTGAGACACAGCTGTTCGAATTTACACATGACATCCATCGCCATCTTCATTCTCGTAAGAAAACTTACGCAATATATTTTTTTTCGATTTTTCAAAGGCGTTTGACCGTCTTCATGATCTCTGTTAAATTTAAAAGCTATGTCGTCTCCATTTAGACTCACACGTTTTACCGTAAATATGCAGTTTCCTTGCTTCGCGAATACAGTGCACAGTCTTAAAAAGGCATGAATCTAATTTCCTGAATGTCACCTAGCTCCGTTGCCTCGGAGAGCAGTTCTTGGTCTTCTTCTTTTTTAGCATTCATTAATGACCTACAAAATTTTATTTCTTCTAAAATACGTACTTTGGCAGACGACTGTATGCTGTATCGCGAAGTCACCTCACCCAACGACCAAGATCTCCTTCAAAACAACCTAGTATGAGTATTCCAATGATGTAACAACTGGCTGATGTCATTAAATTAATCAGAGTGCAAACTAATCCGCTTCTCTTGAAAGAGAGTTCCTTCCTTTCACTACATGCTAGATTACAAGAATATTGAGAAAGTCAATGAGTACAAATATATCGGTGTCGTACTAACTTCTGATCTGACGCGAATTAACCACAATAACACCATTTCTTCGGACGCAGCAAGGACCCTTGGCTACATCCGGCTTTGCCCGAGTGCTGCTTCTCCAAAACTTAGGAAGTTTGCCTACGAAACCTTTATTCGAATAAAATTAGAATATATTCGGCGAAATTTGTAATCCTAACTAAAATTACTAAATAACTCAACTTGAAGCAGTTCAAAACCAAGCTGCCTGCTTCGTTTAATCTAACTACGATTATACAGCCAGCGTCTCCTCAATGAAACTAAGCCTAAATTTATCTGTTATCGAGGCACGCCGCAAGACAGCATGCTTTTGCTTACTTCATAAGGTTTTTCATTGTCATCCCGCCGTTAGAGGTTTGTTCTTGCGTAATTCCACACGGTCATCTCGTTGCTTCAATAACTGCTGCAATTTTCAACGCATATCCGGTTAGAGTAACGCCATTGACAAATCATTTCTACCACTAACAATTGTGGACTGAAACGGTCTTCCAGAATATCTCGTGATAATCACTGACCCTGTGGTTGTTAAAAGCACCACCATCTTGCATTTTCGCTCTACTTGTTATCTTTCCAATGTTGCTATTTTTCAGTTTTTTTCGCAGTAGTATGTGCTATTCCTGTTCTTTTGCAGTTTGTTTCGAAAATTTCATTGTATAATCTCTTGGGTGGCCCCCTTTTTATGTAATGAACTCACACGAGGGCCCTTAAATAAAATATAAATAATTGGACATTGAAAAGACATAAAAAATTATGCGTGTCACCAGCTGTCTGTGAGAGCTCTGCGAAATCCCCAGCAGTTTCAAGAGATATTTCCAAAACTCTTCGAAGAGGAGGGAGACACGTGAAAGATTTTATTCACAAAGTCAAGACAGGTACCTCGGTTACGCCCGTGCAACAGACTTCGCCGTCTTCCACTAACAGGACAAAACAAAGTATCCAATGAGTTACGGAAGTTAGAGATGGCAGGGGTGATCGAGAAGACCAATGCATCAGAGTGGGTTTTCCCATTTGTCGTTGCTTGGAAGAAGGCGGGAGAAATTAGACTCTGCGCCAATTAACAGAAACCGAACCAATCAATCTTATTGTTGGTCATCCACTTCCACACCCTGAATAAATGTTTCACCACTTAACAGGAATGACTGTGTTCTCTAAGCTGGGCTTCTCATCGACCTACTATCAGATAGAACTAGCGGAGGAGAGCAGAGACTTTACAGCGTTTATAACGCACGACAGACTTTACCGCTACGAGGGGGTTTGCTTTGGCCTAGCTGGGGCAGCAGCAGCCTTTCAGAATATGTTGTCAGCAGTTCTAAAGGGACGCCAAGGTCCAGTCTACTACCTCGACGATATTCTCGTCGCAGGGGTATCACAAAAGTACCATGATGAAAACTTGAAACAAGTCTAGCAACCATGGCAAAAAGTGACTTGAGACTCAACAGACAAAAATTTGCGTTTTCGGTGACGGAGTTGGGACGCCTTGGACATCAATTACCCAGTGTAGGTATCAAACAGCGGATGGAACACTCGACGTTATCAGCAAGGTGCCATTTCCTACAAATTTTAAGTCCCTACAGTCCTAGCTCGGGTCGGCGTCTTAATCATTAAAGTTCGTTCCACAGTATGCAACAGTGATAGATCCGCTCCGCGCCTTGCTACGCAAAGGTGTTGCGTTTTTTGTGGGCTGCTAAGTAATCACGTGCGTTCGAAGAGGTCAAGAACGTGACCAAGAACTGTGCTACTCTATAAATCTTTGATCCTACACTACAAACGATCGTAACATATGCCTCTAGCAACAGACTGGGGGCTGTCCTACAACAGCCCCATTCAGAAGGGGTCAGACCGGTTGCGTTCCCGTCAAGGACATTAAGACAAAGCGAAGATACTCAGTCCGAGAGCAAGAAGCATTGGCTTGCCTTCGGGCTTGTGAAAGGAACAGCGTTCCTGCTCAGAAGACGCTTTATTTTATATATAGGTCACCGGGCCCTTGTGACATTGCTTTTACACAAGGATCTGACAGGCAACCCATCCGCATCACCGCCTGGCATGCAAGACTACTACATTTCAACTACGAAGTACAGTACCGGCGCGGCGAATAGAATGTGATTGTAGACGTGTTTACAAGACTTCGCGTTGACAAAAACATGATGAGTCCAGCGATGCCGAGGACACCGAAATAGTATGTACTCTTCGAGCACACCTTCGAAGCGTCAGAGTGGATGAGCTTCAGAAGAAGACGTCGCAAGATGCATCACAGGCGAAGGTTGTTGATAGTATCAGTTCTCGAAAGCATTCTGAGTTGCAAGCAGAACCTAGCTTGCTACCCTTCTTCAAACTTCACGAAAAACGTTCAGTTATTCAAGCCCTGGATCTACGTACGTAAGCAGAAGATCGTACCACCGACCAAACTTCATCGTTGGATCATGAACACAGCTCACGAATCTCATCCTGGGATTGCACGAACAAAACAAAGACTACGAGACCACTTTTGGTGGCCAAGATTGGAAGGTGAGGTCAATAAGTACATTACTAGCTGCATGGTCTGCCAGCAACATGACAAGACCGCAAAAGCAGCACCTCCTCCAATGCAACCAGTGCCTTACCCAGCAGGAGCATGGGAAGCAGATTGAAATCGACTTCTTCGGACCATTTACAGATTTCCCAGGCAACTGCAGATGTGCCATCACCGGAGTCGAATACTTCAGCAAGTGGCAAGAGGTTGGATTCTTCTCACACCCAACGAGAGATGTTGTCATAAGCTTCCTACAGGGAAGGTTACCCAGAAGTACTAGAGTCCGACCACGGATAACAGTTCATGTCTCTGCAGTTCAAGAACTTTCTACAGGAGAGAAGTATCATACACTCTAAGTAATCCATTTACCTCCCTCAGGCAAAGGGACAGGCTGAACACTTCAAAGGGGGTCTCAAAGACTACATTTAAAACATCTTGTTGGAGAAGGGCCAGATCCAGACTGAATTGGTAGACTTCTTGGGAGTTTATCGTCGTACGCCACGAGCATCTACCAATATGTCCCCATCAGTGTTACTGCACAGACGACCAGTGCTCACGAGGCTTGGCATCGTGGGGCTCCCGCATCTAAACATTTCAGAAGATGCCAAGAGCGCGATTAATGACCTTTGTGGCAGGGTGGAGAAGTACCAGAACAGCTTCAAAAGTTGCTCCGACCAACGCCGAGTGGTCAAGAATCCGAAGTTCAGAGGAGGAGACTATGTGCACCTTCGACTGCCAGGACACGAAACAAGGGGAGTTCATAATTTATTCCTGCAGTAAGGATCGAGAAGGCG